>JASANE010024183.1:0-25731 GCA_030248225.1 Trileptium ribeirensis | reverse complement strand
GAATAATTTGCTTTTTTCGTCAACTACTGCTACAAAGGTAAGTTTACCGACAGGGAATTCAAAGGGGAATGTAGGCGTAATAAATAATTTGGTCTCATTTTTGTGAGTCAAATGCTGCTATAAAAGTAGGTTGCTGACGGGAATCTCAACTGAACATTTTAGCATTGTGAATAATTTGCTTTTGACATCAAATACTGCTACAAAGGTAAGTTTACCAACAGGAAGTTTGGGGGAGGAGTGTAGGCGTAATAAATAATTTGGTCTCATTTTTGTCGTCAGAAGTTCCTATGAAAGTAAGTTACTGACGCGAAATCAGACTGAACATTTTAGCATTGTGAATAATTTGCTTTTGTACGTCAAATACTGCTACAAAGGTAAGTTTACCGACGGGAATTCAAAGGGGAATGTAGGCGTAATAAATAATTTGGTCTCATTTTTGTCGTCAAATGCTGCTATGAAAGTAAGTTACTGACGGGAATCCGAGTGGACATTTAAGAATTGGGAATAATTTAAGTTTGACGTCAAATACTGCTAGGAAGTTAAGTTTACCGACGGGAATTCAAAGGGGAATATTAGGCGTAATGAATCCAATTTGGTCTCATTTTTGTCGTCAAATGCTGCTATAAAAGTAAGTTACTGACGGGAATCCGACTGGACATTTTAGCATTGTGAATAATTTGCTTTTGACGTCAAATACTGCTACAAAGGTAAGTTTACCGACGGGAATTCAAAGGGGAATGTAGGCGTAATAAATAATTTGGTCTCATTTTTGTCGTCAAATGCTGCTATGAAAGTAAGTTACTGACGGGAATCCGACTGGACATTTTAGCATTGTGAATAATTTGCTTTTGTCGTCAAATACTGCTACAAAGGTAAGTTTACCGACGGGAATTCAAAGGGGAATGTAGGCGTAATAAATAATTTGGTCTCATTTTTGTCGTCAAATGCTGCTATGAAAGTAAGTTACTGACGGGAATCCGACTGGACATTTTAGCATTGTGAATAATTTGCTTTTGACGTCAAATACTGCTACAAAGGTAAGTTTACCGACGGGAATTCAAAGGGGAATGTAGGCGTAATAAATAATTTGGTCTCATTTTTGTACGTCAACTGCTATAAAGCATGCTGAGCTAGCCATAATCCGACTGGACATTTTAGCATTGTGAATAATTTGCTTTTGGAATTAAATACTGCTACCAAAGGTAAGTTTACCGACGGGAATTCAAAGGGGAATGTCAGGCGTAATAAATAATTTTGGTGTATTTTGTCGTCAAATGCTGCTATAAAAGTAAGTTCCTAACGGGAATCCGACTGGACATTTTAGCATTGTGGAAAGCAATTTGCTTTTGTCGTCTAATACTGCTAACAAGGTAAGTTTACCGACGGGAATTCAAAGGGGAATGTAGGCGTAATAAATAATTTGGTCTCATTTTTGTCGTCAAATGCTGCTATAAAAGTAAGTTACTGACGGGAATCCGACTGGACATTTTAGCATTGTGAATAATTTGCTTTTGTCGTCAAATACTGCTACAAAGATAAGTTTACCGACGGGAATTCAAAGGGGAATGTAGGCGTAATAAATAATTTGGTCTCATTTTTGTCGTCAAATGCTGCTATGAAAGTAAGTTACTGACGGGAATCCGACTGGACATTTTAGCATTGTGAATAATTTGCTTTTGTCGTCAAATACTGCTACAAAGGTAAGTTTACCGACGGGAATTCAAAGGGGAATGTAGGCGTAATAAATAATTTGGTCTCATTTTTGTCGTCAAATGCCGTTACAAAGGGATATGTTACCGACGGGAATCCAAACGAATGATCTACACATTTTTTTGCTGTCAAATGAAGCGAGAAAGGCAAGTTATCGACGGTAGTGCTAGGCAAGAACCGTCATAGCTGTCGACTGGCTGTTAACCAGACGGCCGTTCTGAGTCTTCTGCGGAACAACCGGTGATTATGTCGGCCAACGGCCGGCTGTTAGCAGTTTCCGGCCGCTAACAGACCCGAAAATCATAAAAACGAAAAAGCCGTCAACGCAAAAGAAATATTATATAAAATTACATGCGACGTGGCGTTCCGGCTGCTACTCGCCGAATCCCAGCTCGTGTTTTCAGGATTTAGACAGGTAAACTACGACTCCATATCTATGCAAACACGGAACCAGTTTCGTAGCATCTTCAGGGTCAAGGTGATTCCTACTTGGCCCACCAACTGCTATCACTTGCAGTGACGGTTCCGGGAAACTGTCACCGGGCGAATATGCTGGGATCCAAGAAAGTGTAAACGGTGGGCGTATATCCACAGAGTTCATACGGAGCAGGGGTTTACCCCTCCCCGGAAGTAATGTTTACTCATATCCCTAAACGCTCAGAAGCCTCAAACCCTCCCCACACACTCTAGGCGCGTGAAGAATATTGAGAAAATTGATAAAAATGGATAAAAACTTTGTAAAAATTGACGTAAATGGGCAAAAATTGATGAAAATTAGCCAAAAATTGGGTCTAAACACAGCAAAATTGAATGAAATTCCATAAAGCTTTTGCTGGTCTAACTGTGACGAGAGTAGGAGGTGTGCGTACGACCCCACCGACCACCCTTTACATATGCCTATGATCGCTGGAGGCGTATTAAGAAATAGAATTCAGCGCTTGCCAAAACAATGATTCTGTTTGCATGCCAAAAATATTCAAGCGTTACATTGCCAGGAAAAAAAGATATGATCGACGTCTTAGGGAATAACGCTTGCCTCTTAACGAGGTTGTCCGGTTGACCTAGTGGAATAACTTCAGGGAATCCTGGGACAATCTGTTGCTTGATTTTACTTGATTACAATATTTCAACAAAATAAAGTATTTGTAAATAGGGGCATACATTCATTATGTCTCCAGCCGTAAATTGAAAATCCTGGCAAATGTGTCTCAGGAAGCATATCCCAAATCAAGAGTAAGCAAATAGGTATACCCAAATCCAGAGTAAGCAACCCTCCGCAAATCTAGAGTAAGCAAGTCTCCCCAAATCCAGAGTTAGCAATTCTCCCGAAATCCAGTGTAAGCAACTCTCGACAAATCCAGAGTAAGCTACTCTCCTCAAATCCAGAGTAAGCAACTCTTCCGAAATCCAGAATAAACAGCTCTTTCCAAATCCAGAGTAAGCAACTCTAGCTAAATCTAGAGTAAGCAACTCTCCCCAAATCCAGACTAAGCAACTCCTCCTACATCCAGTGTAAATAAATCTCCCGAAATCCTGATTAACTCTCCCGAAAGCCAAAGTAAGCAACGCTCCCTAATACAGAGTAAGCAACTCCCCCAAATCCAGAGTAAGCTATTCTCCCGAAATCTAGGGTAAGCAACTCTCTCGAAATCCAGAGTAAACAACTCTCCCGAAATCCAGTGTAAACAACTCTCCCGAAATCCAGTGTAAACAACTCTCCCGAAATCCAGTGTAAACAACTCTACCGAAATCCGGAATAAGCAGCTCTCTCCAAATCCAGAGTAAGCAACTCTTCCTACATCCAGTGTAAGGAGTTCTCCCGAAATCCAGAGTAACTCTCCAGAAATCCAGTGTAAGCAACTCCTCCCAAAGCCAGAGTATGCAACTCTCCTCAGATACCTCTCCGGATTTTGCCATTTTTATTTCTTTATTAAATTTGTTTTCATTTATTTAGTTTTATTCTTTAGTTTATTTGTGTTTTTAAATATTTTATTTCTCTTATTTTATTCATGTTATTTTTAGCGACGATCAATGAAGAATTTGGCATTTGTGGCTGGATTTTAACCGTATTTTCGTGGATTCTTCTCGCGTTAACGTTTCCAATATCGCTTTGCTTTTGCATTAAAGTAAGTTAATATAAATTTTATTTTAATTAATATATTTACTAAAATTCATAAATCGATAAATATTCACTAAATTCCGGAAACATTAATTTGGGCCTAGGTGAAAAACCGAGGCCGCCTATCTAAATAAACTTTGAGGGGACAATGTTGTATAAGTTTAGTTTTGAGGTCGCTTCAACTAAAAAATACTAAAAAGTGGTCTGATCAGGATTTTACATCAGGACTAAAAACTAAGGGATGTCAGCCGCGAAATGTAAAAATGCCTCTGGGTCTGGTGCATTCCTGCCCTTCCTCATTTGCCCATGATGAAAATTTAATTTTAAGAATCCAAAATTTCTAAAAAGAAGAGTTTTCGAAAAACCACAAAAATAAATACTTTTACTTCGATTTAAATGTTAAAATTTATAATTTTGACCTGAAGGCAAAAGGTGTAATTAATTTCATAACAAGGTGCCAAATTTTAAACTCTAAAGACTAGAGTTTCACAAACTTTGTCTAAGTTAAAACAGAAGCGTCTCGATTGGCGAATTCCCAACTACTTTGGAAATTGGTTCTTTTCTTTTAGGCCCACCAGCCCGAATTTGGTCAATTATGAAGATACAGAGCTGATTTTGGTACTAATCGATTCAGCTCGATGATGTGGTTCAGAAAATACTCATTTTACAAATATCACTGATAATTTTTTTCCGATTTAATGGCCCCCCGAACGCAAAATTTTTTTTCTTCGGAATATGGTCATGTTTGTTAGCATTCGACTCGGCTTGATGAGCGAAATCGACTGGTATGTAATAAATTGAAATCTAAGCCTCCGTTAGAAAGTTATGAGGGTCCAAGTAACCCCCAGGGGCGATACGTTATAACGTTAGAAAAAAGAACAGCTTAGAGCGAGGGGTTCGGGGGCGGTAGCCTTCTGATTTAGGCTTAGTGTATGTCTTATATAAGGACCTTAGCTTAGGCTAAGACTAAGGCTTAGGCTTAGTATATCGAAAACGGCATGGTCTGAATTTTATTTCCGCCTTACTAAACGAAGGAGTAACAATACGCAGTCAAACGCACGCTATGCAATGAACTGAGTTAATGCACTACGTTCTACAATGTTTACTATTTTGTTGCACCAGAGCAACTACATGCGTTAAAGGTTTAAAAATAGTGTAAATCTTGAAGTACTCCATACTTACATCCATCCATAGGTAATCCGACTAATCGATCCTCCACAGTTTGATCCGGCATAGTTAACCCGATTAATCGATGGTAGATTGTAACGTGAATCCCGCACAATCTTAAGTTTTGAACTTCGATGTCGCAGCGTCTGACTTTTGCTACACTGATAAGCCCTGATATGATATAGCCTTACCAGTGGGTATTGCATTTTTTCTCCAAAATCTACACTGAAAATAGGTTTCTGTGAAATTTAAAAGAAATTTCTTTGAATTTTGCACCAGCAGATATTTTTTAAAATTCAAAGAAATATTCCTTGAAATTCAAAGAATTATTTTTAAAAAAATTACATATCTTTGAAATTTCAAAGATAATTCTTTGAAATTTCAAGGGATATTTGTTTGAATTTTAAACGAATATCTGGTGGTGAAAAATTCAAAAAAAATTTCTTTTAAATTTCACATGATGTATTTTGAGTGTGGTTCATTTCATATTTCCAACAATCGATGCTTCTCAGATTATGACTGCGATTACATTCTGCGCCGGTGAACCTATTTCACTCGCTGCGTTCGGATAAACTTAATCAATAGTCAACGTTTTTTGTAGTTCAACGACACCGCAATTGTGTCTGTCTAAAATGATTTGCTTGTTACCAAAAATTGTTGCAGGTAGTTCAAGAATTCGAAAGAGCCGTAATATTTCGACTGGGTCGACTACTGCCGGGCGGTGCCCGTGGACCAGGTACGTTGCTTCCCTCGCTCGGCAACAAGGGAAAACCCAATACGTTTCCCAATTTTGTTAGCGCATCAAGACAAGACATGCCCGCCTCCGGTAATGAATGATCTAATCTGAAACTTGCTTGTCGTCTTAATTCATCTTCAAAATCACGCCATCGTGTCCATCAACTTAACCTAACATAAGGTTCAAAAAATGAAAGACCTACTGAATAACAGATACAACGAGAACAATTATAAAGCTCTGATAATCAACTAACCTGCCTGCCACTCTCAGTAGGTGTCTTTGGTTAGTTTGCATTGCTTTTCCTCAGGCTAAGATCTTGTAGAGAAAACTTAAGAAATTTTCGGGTTCTTCATATATGAAAGTAGAATATTTTACAAGAACATATATATTTCTGATAAGTGCAAAATTGTCTTAAGTTTTTATTAAGCTTCCAAGCTTTTAAATATATATAAAATTCAAATTTTCATTCAACTCAATATACTTTTCAACCGAAATGAAATTTTGATTTTGTGTTACTTTCTTTTATACCTCAATTCTTAGTTGATCATATAAATAGTTATTTTTCTGTTTTTATTTAAGGGATATTCTTTATCATTCCGTGCACCGACACATATCGCAAATGTGACCTTCGTGTTGTTTCGTTTGATGTTCCGCCTCAAGAGGTTAGTTTTGCGTTGTGACGTTTTTAGCATTCCTCAGAGTAAAAGGCTACGAAATTAGGACACCGTCGTTGTGTGAATCGGATTCAATTGCTAAGACACTAAAATTTCTCTGTGCCCACTAGCTTTCTTTATTAACACAAAAATTTTTTTTCTATTAACATTCTTAGGTTTTGTGAAATAATTTCAATTTATTTAGATATCTATTTACTTATTTATTATTTTATTATTTATTTATTTATGTTTATTTATTTATTCATGTATTTATTCATTTATTTATTTATTTATTTGTTATTTATGTGTTTATTTATTTATTTATTTACTTATATATTTGTATATTTATTTATTATTTATTTATTTATTTATATATTTATTTATTTATTTATTTATTTATTTTTTATTTATTTATTTATTTATTATTTATTTATTTATTTATTTATTTATTTATTATTTATTTATTTATTATTTATTTATTTATTTATTTATTTATTTATTTATTTATTTATTATTTATTTATTTATTTATTATTTATTTATTTATTTATTTATTTATTTATTTATTTATTTATTTATTTATTTATTATATTTATTTATTTATTTATTTATTATATTTATTTATTTATTTATTTATTTATTTATTATATATATTTTTATTTATTTATTTATTTTTTATAATTATATTAATTTATTTATTTATATTATTTAATTTATTTATTTATTTATTTTATTATATTTATAGTGTTTATTTATATGTATTTATATATTATTATTTATGTGTATATGTATATATATTATTATTATATATATTATTATATAGTATTTATTTTTATAATTAGATTAATTTTAATTAATTAAATTAATTAAAGTTAATTTTTATATTTTTTATTTTAAATATAGGTAGTATTTATATGTATTTATATATTATTATTTATGTGTATATTTATTATTTATTTATTATTTATATATATTATTTAATTATTTATTTATTTATAATTATGTGTTTATTTATTTATTGTTTATTTATTATTTATTTATTTATATTATTTATTTATTTAAATTTATTTATTTATTAATTAATTATTAATTTATTTATTTATTATTTATGTGTTTATTTATATATAATTTATGTGTTTATTTATATTATTTATTTATTATTTATGTGTTTATTTATTTATTTATTTGTTATTTATTTATTTATTTATTTATTTATTTGTTATTTATTTATTTATTTATTATTTATGTGTTTATTTATTTATTTATTTATTATTTATGTGTTTATTTATTTATTTATATGTCCATTTATTTATTTAGTTAATTTATTTATTATTTAATTATTTTGACATTTTTAGAAAACGGTAATCGTAAGCTGTACATACATTTTACAACTAAATTTTAAAAAAGTTCAAGTAATTTGTTTTGTAATTGGACAATTGAAAGGGAGTTGTAGACTCTGCTAATATTCGATCTAATATTGATTGCTCAATTATAAATATTCTGAGAATTCAATGTTACATAAAAGATGACGGAACATATTTTGCTAATATCACACTATTGCCATCTAACCATTCAGGAAGATTATTCCAATGATCTACTCTACGAATACAGTGAAAAAGGCCTCATAACATTCGGTGCGATATCTCATTTTTACTAATTTACACAAGTGCCAAAGGAGATTGGTGTTATGCGATAATTTGAAAAATTCGTCAAACTTTAAATCGATAAACCCGTGCAACATTTTTGAGTTACAATTTTGAAAGCGTTTAACTTAATGTCTAATCCAGGAAAATTGTCACATATGTCACATAAACGCATCAAAAAAGTAAAGTGCTCCGATTTGGTACTCCAGATTTAACACAACCTACTCTTGAACTTCAAGAATTTAGTTGAACAACGTTCTGTTACGCCCATGTCAAGTTTAGGGGCCGGACGTTATAACGTTAGAAAAAGGAACAGCTTGGAGCCGGGTATTCAGGCGATAGCAGCCCCCGCGACTTAGGTTTTGTACATGGCTCATATAGGGACCTTAGCTTAGGCTAAGACTAAGGCTTAGTATATCGAGAACGGCATGGCATGCAGTACAGTTTGGCCCCTAAAGTTGACATGGACCGATGACTTGGTTTTTTCAAGGCATCTGCTGCAATGCTTTTCATAATCATGCAACATATTGCAGCTAGTGACATAGATCTGTCATTGCGTGGATTGGATGTGTCAGCGTTTTAAAATATAGGAGTAACCGTCGAATGTAACCACACATCTGGTAAATACTGTTCAAAAATGCGTTTAAAAATGACTGTTCAAAGATATGTGCATGCGGTACACTAAGTAGTCTATGTAGGTACCTTATGAAAAATGCGTAAGATCCCTCAGGAAAAAAAGCTTATTTTTTCAATTTTCAAATATGATACGAAACCAAGAATGGACTAATTAAACTCACTTAAACGTATTTTTGACTGAATTACGAACAATTTCTATCATTGTCACCAAATGCACTTTGGAAACTATCGGCCAGGAGGTTACAGCGCGATTCATCAGCAATTATAGATATGACTTCAATATCTTTAAGAATCCCAACAGTACATTACTGCGATTGTTAGAACATCTAAATAAGCTCTTACTTTTGTTTAAATTTTAAAATTTTACTGTCAAAGTGTGTACGAAATTATTAAATTGTAATATTTTTAATTTTAATATTGCCTTTTGAACATTTACGCCAAGCGTTCTTATTCTTTGCTCAATACTCGCTTCATATATTTTGGATTTTGAAAAATTTTCATTTTTTGTTCAAAATTTACCGAAATACCTTTCATTGCAATTAGGCCAGGGACCCGGGGCAAAGGGCAAGCGGAAATTCAGTTGGAGCGACAAGTCCTCCGTCCTAGAAAATAAACAAGGAATTTTTATCTTAGCGTGTTCCCATCCACCAGTGCTTAAGAATACAGTTGAGAGGATAGCTGAAAATGGGGGGCACCATCTAGAACTGACGGCACAACCCCTCCAGTGGACCCCGTGTCCACGTCAATGGATTAAAGTATGCGCTTCGTAAGATGACCATGCCGTATGGTATTTGACAGTTTTTTAATTATCAATTTTCCTTTCGATTAAATGTTCACTGTTGTCTAAGTCTTTAGGTAAAATACTATTTTAGCATTTTATTCTTCTGTTGCGTCATTCGCTTTTGTTTGATTCATTGTGTAATATTTTTTGTGATTTTCAGATTCTGTCCAAAGATTCAGTCACCGTTGCAGTCGATGCTGTCGTCTATTTTCGTATCTCAAATGCCACAGTTTCGATTACGAACGTTGAAGATGCAAGTCGGAGCACCAAATTGCTCGCTCAGACAACGCTCCGCAATATCCTCGGAACAAAGACGCTGGCCGAAATGCTGTCTGATCGCGAGCATATTTCGCATCAAATGCAGGTCAGTAATAGCAAGAGTGCATTGGAGAAGAGTATGACACTTCCCTGCACTCTAATGTTAGCCCGTGTTTGATATCACAGGCGTTTTTGGCCTGACCCCATCATTTTTGGGGGTCGTCATGCAAAGATCCCCAGTTATCCTCGGAACAAAGCCGCTGGCCGAAATGCTGTCTGACCGCGAGCATATTTCGCATCAAATGCAGGTTAGTAATAGCAAGAGTGCTTTGAAAAAATGTATGACACTTCCCTGCACTCTAATGTTAGCCCGTGTTTGATGACGCGAACGTTTTCAGCCTGACCCCCATCATTTTGGGGGGGCCGTCATGCACATGATCCCGAGTTTTATGGAGGGTAGCTCGGACCCTCCTGCAGTCTTGTGGGAGGTAGGTTGGACTCCCCCAGTTTTGAGGGTGGTCGGTTTATATGCAGCTAGCGGTTCAACCGAACCCCCTCAAAACTGGGGGGTGGTCCGATCTACAGAGTGGTCTGTGCATGACGACCCATCTAAGCCTGGGAGAGATCAGGCCGAAAACGTCCGTGTCATCAAACACTGGCTAACATTAGAGTGCAGGGAAGTGTCATACTCTTCTCTAATTTATGCTTGGTAGAAGTAAATTGTTGGGGACTTTGAGATATATAGTCAGAGAATTTTGTCATTTTTGAAACCTATTCAGTGTAAACTGCAGCGGAAATTTTTTTTATTATTCTGGAAATGATTAGCTTCAATGTATATCGAAATTTTTGGCCACATTTGTAGCCTATTCCGTTCGAGGTTTTATATAGAAAGTTTTTTTGCGATTTTTGTAGACCATTCCGCTCAAATTATATCTTAGACCAAACACATTTGTGATTAATGGAGTCTGTTCAGTTTAAATAATATCCAAAATTTTTGTGATTTTCGGAGGAAAATTGTTTTTCAGAATGGCCAAATTGACTTTGCCGCCGTTGTTTCTGTTGTAGATAACGCTGGACGAAGCAACCGATCCGTGGGGTGTTAAAGTGGAGCGAGTCGAAGTCAAAGACGTCCGCCTCCCGGTTCAACTCCAACGGGCGATGGCTGCGGAAGCGGAGGCTGCCCGTGAAGCACGAGCGAAGGTAGGAGCCGATAATTTTAATCGGCAATTAGTGCTGTGGAACACATCCGGTTGTCAAATTGCGTAGACCTAAAATGCTTGTGATCGATTGCAGTCATGAATCAAATTTCGCTTTTAATGCTCTTAAGCTCATATATTATCGCACGATAACTCTGAGTTAAGCTAGATTGAAGAAATTTTAGCAAATGGGTCAGAAGGTCGTAACCATATCATAGAAAATACAGGTGGGGTTACCCGCCTTAGGGGTCGAGCTCCCCTCTGCGCGGAGCCCCTATCCCCGTGGCGCCAAGCGAGGCCATCCCCGCAGTTCGTCTGCCCTTTCTCCAGTCCCCCTCTCCTCTACCGCCAGTCCGCAAAATATTGAGAAAATTGGCAAAAAATGATGAGAAATTAGGGAAAGAGGCACAAATTTGCAAATATTAGAGATCATTTCAGCGAAAGACAATTAACAAAAATGAAGAAAATTGGGCAAAATTACCAAAAATTATGAACTTTAAATGGTTCTTTTCCATTATCCCCCTACCGTCGTTTGCCCAAAAATGGTCATATTCTAAAAATTTTGGTATTTTTGTGATCCTCGAGACCTCCCCTGATCGTTTCAACCAAAAAATAGAATTTATAAAATTTTATATTTTTCGGGTCCCAAGGGAACCCAAAATTTTTTTTCTTAAAACTCTTGGGACCCGAAAAAAGCTAAAAAATCTAAAATTTTACAATTCAATTTTTGTCGATTGATCAGGGGAGTTCTCGAGGATCAGAAAAATACCAAAATTTTCAGAATCTGACCATTTTTGAGCAAATGCGGGCTGGGGGGGATAATTGAAAAGAACCCTTTAAGTAAGGTCGACATTACACCGCTGCCCTAACACGCCGCCGCGCACCCTCACAACCATCATGTTCCCTCCCCCTCAAGGCTCACCCCCTCCCCACGACAGCGGCTAAATCCCGACGACCTCGGACCTTGGCTGAATAAGGAGCAACGTAATATGGGTAGCGCGGAATGCTCATAGCATGGTAAAAGGCTAAACCTTGTACAAAAAACGAATCTTAAGCTAACCCTTAGGCTTATAACTTGTCGAGGTTGGCACGCATAATCTGCCCCTCTATTACCCTCCTCCGTGGTAGGATAGTAACAAAAAGACAACTAGGAATCGTTTGCTAAGAAATAGTAATGTTCACACACATTACTGATCAGTGACTTAAAAGAGCAACTGTACCATTACTCTGACCCCTACGCGGGGACTCTCGTTTTAGATAAAGAATTTATAGTAGGACTTGTACAAAGAGTGTCGTCACAAAGGCAGCCATTGGAAAGACCTTAAGCACCTCGAACGAACCGTTGAAGAGATGACTCCTGATCGCGTTCCGGTCAAGTTATCTACGTTATGCTTTAGAAGGCCCTCCTCCTCCTCCGAACGAACCGCTGAAGAGAAGACTCCTGATCGCGTTCCGGGTCAAGTTATCCTTTAGAAGGCCCTCGCGCTTTCCTACTTTGTCCAAGCATTACGTTCAGGAGACTGGTGTCAAATTGACTGGGTTCATATTTTTTCGTATGTTCACAATTTGGTACTTCAGGTTATCGCAGCCGAAGGTGAACAACGAGCGAGTCGTGCGCTCAAAGAAGCCGCGGACGTGATTTCGCAATCGCCAGCCGCAATTCAGCTCCGCTATCTTCAAACGCTGAACACAATTTCAGCTGAAAAGAATTCAACAATTGTATTTCCACTTCCGGTCGATTTAATCAATGCGTTACTCCACAAAATGTCCACGCCACATCCTGCCGTTCCCCCGGCGAGCACTCAGGATCACGACGGACGTAAAATGGCGGCTCCAGGTCCGACTGGGCCTGTCAGTGGACAAATTAGGACCGCGACCACAGGTCCAGCTCCACAAGAGTCGTCGATGGCGTTTCCTCCGTCGTCGGTCCCACCGACCCAACGCCATCTGACTGCTGGGACAGTGATCAACGGAAGTGCTAAAAGGTGATTTGGAAGACAAACAATCCGCTGTAAAGCATATATATGTACATCGCTGAACTGATTTTGGCTCCTGAATCATTTGAATTTTACATCTCAATTCTATTTTACTAAACAAGCATACGTTATAAAATAATTTGAATTTTTTATACAAACTCATATTCACAATTTCATGTTAAACAATCAATCAATTATATATCCACAACAATTTTTACGTATAGCTATTAAAATTTTTCGCTTTGACAATATTTGGGCTCCTCGGTACGTTGTTACTTTTTAAAGACCCAAAATTTCTGACAATAAATTGCTTACAATAAATCCAACTCATAGCGCTAACCCTTTCCCACATTTGTATTTACAGCGCGCACTACGACGCGATGCACTAATCAAATTTGTCGTTCAGAGTGTGTTTGCACGTGCGTTGTTATCCGATCGCTTTGTCAAGTTTTATAAGGAATTGAGCAAACTGCCCCCGAATAGCGTAGTACCTAATGGTACAAGGCTCGAACTCAAACGATCCAGGAACCGCTCCTGCAAGTTTGTTAAAAATACATTAATTCATCCGCGAAAGGATTAACCAAGCTGGGCCTTACAAAATTTAATTACGATGAATTAACTTAGATCAGTCTAATAGATTGAGATATGGGCGTCAAATTATCATTATGATACCAAGAACTAGTTAGCTTTCCAGACTTATATTCCTGGTTCAAGTTCTTCTCCTATTTTTTGCCTGAAAACCTCCATTTTAGTACCATTTTACGTTGTAAAATTTTCTAATTTTCATTGCAATATCTCTTATAAAAGACGTAAAAAGAGTTCATGAACGCCGCAAATTTACTAGGTTCCACGAATAATTCATTTGCGTTGAGGTCCATGTCAAGCTTAGGGACCGGGCGTTATAGCGTTAGAAAAAGAACAGCTTACAGCGGGGGGTTCGTGGGGCGGCAGTCCAGCGACTTAGGCTTAGTGTATGTCTCGTATAAAGACCTTAGCTTAGGCTAAGACTAAGGCTTAGGCTTAGTATATCGAGAACGGCATGACCTGCATTTTATTTCCGCCCGTCAGCGTTATCTGGGCCTGCGTTTATATCCATTTATGCCTTTGATAATGTTCATCTCCCCGTTGTCAAGCAGACGTTTGAACGATCCATCGTTTCAGGCCTAAATTTCAAATTCTTTGGATTTCACGAATGACTTATTTAAGCTGTTGTAAACATGTTTGCTTACGTCTTGATTCCCACGTTTTCGGCAAACTATGTTTTTTTAAAATTAATCTACGTTCTACATATTAATTTAAAATTATTTTTCATACAATTTTGGAACGGAGTAATCGGAATATCGCTGTAGTAGTAAAACAATATTCAAAGGTTCTAATTTAGCCTTCCGGTCACACGTCCAAACTTGTGGGCGAATCAATCAAACTCCAAAAACCAATGTGAATTTGACCAAGGAAGTGATTTCCACCATTTTGTTTCACCATTAAGGCAAGAATCTGAATCGATACCACCATGATAATAAATATCTGCCGTAAATATTTAACCTACTAAATCGAATCGGCTATTTCTAAGTATTAAATGCCTAGATGATAACTGACAGCAAAATTGATTTTGACCAAATACAAAGCCATCAACGCCTTATTGCCTATCGCAGACGTTGTTCTGGTGATATCTATACCTTTTCCCTAGATATTCATTATCGGATTCGGCACTGTGGCGGAGCCCCAACCCCCCGCCCGCCCCCCAAAGTATGGACGTACCCCAGAAACTTGAAATATGCTGAAGAAAATAAAAACGGGTATTAAATTGTAGTCGAAAAAATTTCAGTGAACATCATCCCCCTTCGAGAAAAATTTAAAAAATTTTAGCAAAACCACACCCTTGTCAGAAATTTTTGGGTCTGGTATTCTAGATAATACATTAAGGCTGATATTTTATGGTCATTTTATTTAAAACGCGACAGAAGAGTTTAATACTTTCCTGCATTCTAATTTTAATCCGTGTTTGGTGACACGGTGGTTTTCGTCCTAACCCCCGATTTCTGTGGGGGAGAGGTGGGTAATCATTCAGAGAATTCCCAATTTTAGGAGGTACATCGTATCCACCACCAGTTTTAGATGGTTATGTCAGAGTCAGACCCTCCCTCCTCCAGTTTTAGGTGGTGTCGATTGCAGTTATCCAATCGCCCCCCTGAAACTGAAGAGTCTGACATATCCCCTAAAACTGGGGGTCCCAGCTACACCTCCCTAAAGCTGGGGGCCTGTACATTATAACCCACCCACTAGTCAGAAATACAGGGTCAGGCCGAAAATGCCCATATCATTGTCATCAAACACGGGTTAACATTAGAGTGCAGGGAAGTGTCGCATATACACTTCTTGCCTTATGCCCTCTTGTAATATATATATATACCAACCCGTTATATTGTACACGGTATTTGAGTTTTTAACACTTGTCTTATGAAAAATGTCGTGGCCAACATCACAATGGCTTAGCTATGACCCTTTAAGCCATCTGTACCATTGAAAAAACGGTTCTTTCCTTAATAATCAACTGATTTTCAGCTTAATGAAACTAGGACTTGGTCAATCAGTTTCTGCATGAAATTCTTTCAGAGATGCTGATTTTCATGCAAGTCTGTTAAACGAGAGAGCATGCAGACCAATCAAATGGGGCTTCTTAATATTCCTTTAGCCAATCCAAAAAAATGTTCACACTTTACCGCTAGTCTCCATCATTCTCCCTAAGCTATAGCCGGGCACCACAAAAGAATGGCGTTCGATTTTCGGAAATTAATCATTTTTAGAGCCATTTAATCGGTTTTTGCCAAAAAGAATAAAGATATAAAAACATAGAAGTAAATTCGGGCGTCTTATAATCAGACTTTTCTTAACTCTTAGGTAAGAGCCCGGCAGTTATGCATTTAATCAATATATACACGTAAAGCAAAGTTTGTTAAATTAAATTATTCAATTACTCAAAAATTAATTTCACTTAAGAGAAAATCAAAACTCAATTTACTAAAACTTCAAACGACGTGGAAAACGCCTCAGGTGAAATTTGAAGAAAAGTTTTGTTGGCATATTTACAGATACGTTAGTTGTTTTCTCAATTTTAAAACGTAAATTTTTCCTAAAAATAAGGCAGGTATTTGAAAGAGAAAAAGATTATTTCAGAATTCACGCCAAATGCCACTATAATTATAAAGTAACCCTGAGGGGCGTTACGTTATAACGTTAGAAACAAGAACAGCTTAGAGTGGGGTTCGGGATCGGCAGCTTCCCAACTTAGACTTAGGGTCAATGTATGTCTCAAATAAGAACCTTAGATTAGGCTAAGACTAAAGCTTAGGATTAGTACATCGAGAACGGCATGGCCTGCAGTTTATTTCAACTCCTCAAGGATACTTGGGCCTTATGTTTATGCCAATACTGGTGCATATTTAATGAAGTTGAAGTTTTGTGCAATATTTGAAAACCGAAGCTTACTTTTTTCGAGATATACTTTTTGAAGAAGCAAAATTTGGTCAGAATCGAAAACACGCAGACGTTGATGATTTATTTATTTTATTTCGTCGGCATAAGATTTACTGCACGAACGGAGCGCATTAAATTAAGGAAAATTTTGAGAACACGGCTTTCACTGAATAGAGATTTATTTATGAAGTTGTGTTATATTCCACAAAAGCACTCTCTGGTGAACAGGATAGGCACGTGCCTGTCGACATTGTTTCGTTTCCCTCCATATTTCGACCTTCACGTTTGTTTCATTTTCTAGACAATATAATAAAAAAGAAAGTACCATTTATTTGTAACACTGAATAAATTTTCTGATTGCTAACTACATCGTTTGCCAAGTGCTTGCGATGTAGCCAGGCTTTTACTAGAATGCTAGTAAGTGAGCTATCAGATGTGTGACTAGAAGTAAGGGTAATATATAGGGGAGTATGTAGGTCGAACCCAGGCGGTGTATCGGACAGGGGCGGTGTGGCGTGTGGAGGTAGAAAGGGTACGAAGCGGGTGCCTCGCGTTCCTTCCACCGCGAAGTTCTGGATCCACCACTGTCTCGCAGCGTGCGGCGCCTTGCGGGGGGGGGGGGGGTAGGCAGTTCGGGGGAGGATGTGCGCCTCGGGCGGCGGGGAGTGCGGCGCCTTGAGATGGGGAGGGTGAGGCGCTTCGGGTGGAGGGTTCGGCTCATAGGGAGGCGGATACGGCGGCTCGGGAGGGGGGTGCGGCGCCTTGAGCGGGGTGCGGCGCCTAGTATGCTAGCAAGTGGGCTATCAGATGTGTGCCCAGAGCAACGATGGACATACAGGGGAATATGTGCGTCGAACCCAGGCGGCGTTTTGGAGTGGGACAGTGCGGCGTGTCGGGGTGGCTGGGGTATATATCGGGTGCCTCGCGTTCCTTCCACCGCGAAATTCTGCTTCTGCCACTACTTCGAAGGTTACGGAATATTTATGACATGTGGCATAGAGCCACATTTTTCAAGTTCTTGCTCGATTCGGCTCTTCGTGAACAGCATCCGGCTCCACTCGGTGCGGCTGTTCCGAAATCAAGCAAGAATTAGCTAGACTTCAAACAATAACTGTTTGCGACTCTCTATGTAGCTAGGTTCTTGTAGTATGCTGTAAAGTGGGCTATTATTAGTTGGGCCCATGTCTAGAAGTAAGGGCGGCCCCAAAGGGATTTGTGGGTTGAATCCAGGTGGTGCCGCGGAGGGGGGTTCGGCGCCTTTGAGAGGGGGTACGGCAGCTCGGGCGGAGAGTGAGCGCTTCGAGCGGGGGAGTGCGGCGCCCTAAGATGGGGAGTGTGAGGCGCCTCGGGTAGAGGGTTCGGCTCGTCGGAAGGAAGGCACGGTGCCTTGGAGAGCAGAGGAGAAGAGATGAGGCGCCTTAGGGGGATGCGGGACCTCTCCGTTGGGAAATCATAGATCCGCTACGGCATAGAAGTAGAACCTTACTGGATGTTGGATATTTATTATAGGTGACAAACAGCCACGTTTTTCAAGTTCTTGCTCGACTCGCGCCTCTTCGTAAAAACCATCTGGGTGGACTCAGTTAGGTTCTTGCCATAGCAAGCTAGGATCAGATCTCATGCTCCAAACAAAAGTTTGCGACTCCCCATTAGCGACAACATACGCAAACCGTCAAATAAACTATATATATAGTTGCTATTAGACCTTATAGGAGCCAAGCTTATGTAATCCCTGCTGTTCTTACTTTTGGTAGACTATTGTGCTATTGTGCAGGATTTTTTCTGAAATTTTGGGCACCAGGGGGGCCAAATTGGAACTAAAAAAATCGAAAAGAAATGACATGAAACTGGACGAGCTGGATATTTTCTGACTCAGTTCATCGAGCTGAGTCGAATGATACCAAAATTTCGGCTGAAAATCTAGCAATGTACAAATGATCCGATTCGACTGATTGCCTATCTGGACGAGCTGGATAGGGTGAAGACCGATTCGATCTTAGCGTTAGCCTTTGCCTATCTGGACGAGCTGGATAGGCTGAAGACCGATTCGATCTTAGCGTTAGCCTTTGCCTATCTGGACGAGCTGGATAGGGTGAAGACCGATTCGATCTTAGTGTTAGCCTTTGCCTATCTGGACGAGCTGGATAGGGTGAAGACCGATTCGATCTTAGTGTTAGCCTTTGCCTATCTGGACGAGCTGGATAGGGTGAAGACCGATTCGATCTTAGTGTTAGCCTTTGCCTATCTGGACGAGCTGGATAGGGTGAAGACCGATTCGATCTTAGTGTTAGCCTTTGCCTATCTGGACGAGCTGGATAGGGTGAAGACCGATTCGATCTTAGTGTTAGCCTTTGCCTATCTGGACGAGCTGGATAGGGTGAAGACCGATTCGATCTTAGTGTTAGCCTTTGCCTATCTGGACGAGCTGGATAGGGTGAAGACCGATTCGATCTTAGTGTTAGCCTTTGCCTATCTGGACGAGCTGGATAGGGTGAAGACCGATTCGATCTTAGTGTTAGCCTTTGCCTATCTGGACGAGCTGGATAGGGTGAAGACCGATTCGATCTTAGTGTTAGCCTTTGCCTATCTGGACGAGCTGGATAGGGTGAAGACCGATTCGATCTTAGTGTTAGCCTTTGCCTATCTGGACGAGCTGGATAGGGTGAAGACCGATTCGACCTTAGTGTTAGCCTTTGCCTATCTGGACGAGCTGGATAGGGTGAAGACCGATTCGATCTTAGTGTTAGCCTTTGCCTATCTGGACGAGCTGGATAGGGTGAAGACCGATTCGATCTTAGTGTTAGCCTTTGCCTATCTGGACGAGCTGGATAGGGTGAAGACCGATTCGATCTTAGTGTTAGCCTTTGACTATCTGGACGAGCTGGATAGGGTGAAGACCGATTCGATCTTAGTGTTAGCCTTTGCCTATCTGGACGAGCTGGATAGGGTGAAGACCGATTCGATCTTAGTGTTAGCCTTTGCCTATCTGGACGAGCTGGATAGGGTGAAGACCGATTCGATCTTAGCGTTAGCCTTTGCCTATCTGGACGAGCTGGATAGGGTGAATACCGATTCGATCTTAGTGTTAGCCTTTGCCTATCTGGACGAGCTGGATAGGGTGAAGACCGATTCGATCTTAGTGTTAGCCTTTGCCTATCTGGACGAGCTGGATAGGGTGAAGACCGATTCGATCTTAGTGTTAGCCTTTGCCTGTCTGGACGAGCTGGATAGGGTGAAGACCGATTCGATCTTAGTTTTAGCCTTTGCCTATCTGGACGAGCTGGATAGGGTGAAGACCGATTCGATCTTAGTGTTAGCCTTTGCCTATCTGGACGAGCTGGATAGGGTGAAGTCCGATTCGATGTTAGTGTTAGCCTTCGCCTATTTCTCGACAAAGCCAGCCACGCTTAAAAACTGCCCATTTTTTAAAGTTATTTCAATAAACGGCTTTATCCTCATGCAGCACTAGCAATTGAGGTCATGTATTGTTGTGTTCTCTGAAGGATTAGTGGCAAATATCAAGAGAGCTGCTGCTTCAGTAAAACTCAGAATTACACACATAAAATACATGCGATGCTTTGGTTCCCGAGTGTAATTGCTTTACTGCGCTGAGACTCATCAGTGCCCTAGTGAAAGCGTTGCCCGATGAATAACCATTGACTGCCAGAATGTTAATGGTGGTCGACTGAGAAACTACCTTTCTAAATATTGTGCGATCTGATTTATTTCACAAAATATTGAAAATTCCTTCTAATCATCCGAATTTAGGTTTTCTCAACGTGAAATCATTAGGGTTAGGAGAGTAATTATTGTAGAGTGTGAGCCCACGATTTCAACTGGTCTGGACAGCTATTGTTATATCATGTCCCGGATATTATTTAGTTTTTAAGATCCCCTTAGATAACCCCTACGGTGGACTCAGTTTTACTGGCGACGGCAAGGCCTGACACGTTATTATTGGCCATTTTATCTATATTATAAATTATTTGAGCTTTATAAATCATATTTATAGTGACATTTCCGTCGAAATAAATTTAGCAAAAACCGCATCGGCGTAAGTCAAAGGGTCGATGTTTGAAATTGTTCC
Source organism: Trileptium ribeirensis (assembly GCA_030248225.1). NCBI lineage: Eukaryota > Metazoa > Nematoda > Enoplea > Enoplida > Thoracostomopsidae > Trileptium > Trileptium ribeirensis. Next base: position 5,296 of record JASANE010024183.1, on the reverse strand, counting down.
ACATCCCGGTTTATGGGTTCATGTCGTTTCATTTAGGATGATTTACAATTTAGGTGCCCACCAACTGGACGTGTCTCGTACTCAAAAACAACCCAACAACAATGTTTCATTATAGATCTTTATAGAAACATTTCCAATGGACACAGTGACTGAGTAGTGAGAGACACCAACCAAATTTCGCCTTCCTCACCTCAAATAGATTGAACAGTTATAGCCAAGCAATGGCTAACAAGTGATCAACCTTGATGATCCGTCCCATTACCGTTCCGATCATCTATATCCGTGATAAGAAAATGTCCGTACGGTGCTGAGTATAGCGATTTCATGGAACACACAAGAAAAAGAAATCACACAAATCGTACCAAACATAGGTACAACCAGATATCTTTTATTATATGGAGCGTTGGCAAAAGGACCCGTGACATCAATAGCCAATTTTGACCAAGGCTTCGTTGGTAGAGGAATCGAGCTGGCGGCAGGTGACACTATTTTGTAAGACTTGGCGCTATCCTGACACGCAACGCAATCCCGAATGCATAAATCGATGTGCTTGTCCATGCCTGGCCGCCAGTAATTAGCCCGCAACAAACGTTTCATGCGCACCATTCCCGGGTGACCTTGATGAGACTTACGTAACAGAACATGTTGCATTGATGCTGGAGGGTCAATGCGCTCGCCGCGCAGAAGAATGCCATTTTCAACTGTCAGTTTGTGCCGCACTTGTTTAAATATATCGGGTAAGTCTTTCGGGCTGTTATATCGCAATGCTTTCATAACCCTTTGTAAAACGGTGTCGCTCCTTGTGAACTTCCTAAACTGATTCAACGATATAATGTCAGTATCGTCGCTGGAAAGTAGTCGAATAGAGAAGTCGTCTTGAATTGCGTCGCCACTGTCAGCGACTGGTAATCTTGAAAGAGTATCCGCGACAGCATTGGTAGATCCTTTTTGTATTTGATATCGTAACTAAATTCGCTAAATCGTTCCAGCCATCTGGAAAACTTCGCAGATTTGCGTGTGCCACTGTGTTGGCCGAGAAGAGTAGTTAAAGCAGCGTGGTCGGTATACAGGGTAAATCGTCGCCCAACTAAGTATTTGGACATCCGCTCACACGCCCAAACGCACGCTAAAGCCTCTCTCTCGTTAACCGCATAATTACGTTCGCGAGGACTCAACGTGTGCGAGATGTAAAAGATTGGTACTTCTCGACCATTTTGCACCTGAGACATAACGGCGCCAATTCCATCATCAGACGCATCGGTCGTTACAATTGTTTCGGTATTAGGATCGTACACTGATAGCTTAGTTGCATTCGTTAAAATAGCTTTTATTTGTTCAAACGCCAATTGCTCGGCTGTGCCCCAGGAAAACTTAGTATTCTTTCGTGTGAGTCTGCGAAGCGGCTCTATCACAGTTGCGAAACTAGGGATAAACCTGCTGTGGTAAGCGGCAAATCCCAAGAAAGACCGGACTTTTGCAACGTTAGTCGGTACTGCCAAATCCTGTATGGCGGCTGCTTTATCGGGATCAGCCTGTAAGTTGCCATCTTCGTCGACAACATAACCCAAAAATTTGACCCGGCGCGCACTCAGCTGGCACTTGGACAAGTTTAAACGAAAATCGTAGTCGTTGAGGTGCTTAAGTACTTTTTTTAAATTGTCATCGTGTTCCTCCTTCGTTTTCCCGAAAACAAGTATATCGTCCATGTAGCAGATTGTGCCTATACAGTTGTCTAGGGCATTGGACACGCACTTCTGAAAGACAGAAGCAGCATCGGTTAGGCCCATTGGTAATCGGTTATATGCGTAAAAACCAATTGGAGTTGCGGTTATAGTAAGTTGTTTCGATGCGTCTGAATTATCAAATTGGCGCGGTTATGTCTCAGGTGCAAATGGTCGAGAAGTACCAATCTTTTACATCTCGCACACGTTGAGTCCTCGCGAACGTAATTATGCGGTTAACGAGAGAGAGGCTTTAGCGTGCGTTTGGGCGTGTGAGCGGCTGTCCAAATGACTTACTTGGGCGACGATTTACCTGTATACCGACCACGCTGCTTTAACTACTCTTCTCGGCCAACACAGTGGCACACGCAAATCTGCGAAGTTTTCCAGATGGCTGGAACGACTTAGCGAATTTAGTTACGATATCAAATACAAAAAGGGATCTACCAATGCTGTCGCGGATACTCTTTCAAGATTACCAGTCGCTGACAGTGGCGACGCAATTCAAGACGACTTCTCTATTCGACTACTTTCCAGCGACGATACTGACATTATATCGTTGAATCAGTTTAGGAAGTTCACAAGGAGTGACACCGTTTTACAAGGGTTATGAAAGCATTGCGATATAACAGCCCGAGACGCATCCCAAACAAGTGCGGCACGAACTGACAGTTGAAAATGGCATTCTTCTGCGCGGCGAGCGCATTGTCCCTCCAGCATCGATGACATATTCTGTTACGTAAGTCTCATCAAGGTCACCGGAATGGTGCGCATGAAACGTTTGTTGCGGGCTAATTACTGGTGGCCAGGCATGGACAAGCACATCGACTTATGCATTCGGGATTGCGTTGCGTGTCAGGATAGCGCCAAAACTGTACAAATAGTGTCACCTGCTGCCAGCTCCATTCCTCTACCAACGAAGCCTTGGTCAAAATTGGCTATTGATGTCACGGGTCCTTTTGCCAACGCTCCACATAATAAAAGATATCTCGTTGTACTTATAGTCGATGACTCATTGTTTCCCGGAAGTTTTAGCGACGGGCGACGTGACTTCAGCACGAATAATCCGCTGGCTCACTGAAATTTTCGGTAGGTTCGGCAACCCTGATATTTTGGTCTCAGACAATGGTACTAATTTTATCTCCAGGGAAATGGAATCATTTTTGCGGCAGCGGGATGTTCTTCATAGCTACTGCGCTCCCCCTGTATGATCCCCGGCGGAACGGGAATGTTAAGTTTTCTTCAACCGGCAATTGAAGTGTGCCGCTCAGACATTTTTGTCTGACAGTAAGATTTCGTCATGGGAATCGAGGAGTTTGTTCAAACGTTACCAAGTTATTCCATTATTGGATGGTAGTACGCCCGCGAAATTGTTGTTCGGTAGGGAAATTGTTTCTCGATCGCGCCCCGTCAGCCAAACCACGATGTCAGTGAAAATCACACATCGATAATCTCGGCAGCCAGTAGTTGTGAACAAGCGCTTTAGGCACATTTATAATGTTGGCGATATGGTTCGATACCACTTCCATGGGTTTGGAAAGGCGTTCACCCTCAGCATCCCCTTCCGTATCTCAAGTATTAGGGCATGACACTTACAAACTCGACAACGGTAAAATTTGGTCATCATGTAAGCTGAGTTCCTCATCGACCGCCGATTAAGCGGCAAGCAACGATCGAATTCTCACTCTGTAACAATGAAGTACGGCGGGTCAGCGCGAATGAACAAACAAATCTTCGCCGTAGCGGCTCTAGATGGATCGCGGCTTCTCTGCTTGGTAGGGGTGGGGGGTTCTAGGGAGAGATAGTTGATATATCGAAGCTGCTGAATGAAGCAAGCTAACGATGAAGCAAGCTATTCAAGCATTATGCAAATTATTTTTATGCAAATGTATGTTTCACTAAGTCTATATAAGTCCTTGTGTATCGTGATCCGTCTTCAGTTTGTATGTAACCTCATGCAAACAGAGACATACACCAATACGCCAAACTCCAACAACTTCAAATATCATCTTAAAGTAGTTTTAAAACCCAAGTAACATTTCGATTCCGAATACCAGTGAACTATTAATAGTAAGTTGTTTTAATACAGCTCCGTTTCGGTGGTAGCGAAGTAGTATCAGTATAACTATACGGCTTGCACTATAAAAAGAAGTAACCGATTCAAAACAACCTACATTTGTTTAATTTTAACCAACAGCAACTTAATGACAGCACTGAAACATTAAAATGTCAACAAAAATCCAATTTTGACGGACGACCCTCAAACTTCTCCGACTGGTTCCAAAGAGAATTCACAAAAATATTTAAATTGTAAGCAGACAGCCCACTGAAATTCAACAGTATTTCTTGACAAAACAACTCATCACAACAACAGATCACCGATAATATTGACGGCTCAACATGGCTAACATACATTATAAAACACATAAATCCATACAAGTATAATCTTCTTTGACAAAAATCGCAAAAGTGCTCACACGAGCTAATATTCTATTGTAATGGTGTGCATAGAATGGGCCGATATTTAATATTGATAACTAGTAATATATATTAAAGAAACGACAAAATATATAAAAACTATGTGGTAAATTAAAACAAAATTCATTTTATGATATGTATTGGAGTTCCATACATATTATTGCATGCCCAGTCAATAGCTCCAACCGCGTCCCTCTTAACAAGTTACGGGACTACGTACCAAGCTTTTTAGCCTATTTGCGTATATTCACACTCCCATATATAATATGATCATACTTGCGTGTCAAAACAAGTATTATTAAGGTTAGCAATGGACAGACGTACACACACTTGGTCTTCCCATTATATTTGATTTCTGACCTCTACTCACTTAACGGTATTAAGCTATAACATTTCACTGAGGCAGAAAATTCTACTATGTAGTCAAAGCTTCAAATAAATACAAAAATGAGGTAAACATTGATCAGCGATAATCATCCTGATTTTCATAGATATATAAATAGAATTGATTCCATAGGGACATAAATTACGTACAGTCTTGGAAAAGGCACAAAGCCACAGCGGTCGCAGTATAATAAAAAAAGAAACTCGATTGCGTCGAACACCTATTTTTCATATGCAGTATGATATGTAAAAATGTATCCAGCATTAAAACAACTATATACGAAAAACACTTCCCAGAAGGCACACGAATTCATATAAGTTTACTTTCTAACTTGACAACATTGAATCAAAATCCCGCAAGCACACGCGTAACGGTATCTTCTTATGTATTCTGTGTAATTACTGCACCATATAAATCAAACATAATACTTAAATATTAGGTTGTCTATATTATTTAATTGAAACCAGAATATTGACCCTTTTTTAATACTTTCCCCTCGGAGTATTTTTGCTTGTGATAGAAGAAAACTGTTTGTTGGACGGCAACAAACCAATACCATTGCCCAATATATAATTAGAATTAACCAATAAAATCGGATGGATAATTACTATACGTTGAAATAAAACATTTGTACGTACAAGTATTAACACACCAAGCAAACCCTATCTTGCAATAATCAGGCGGGCGGTATTTTATGCGTAAACCATAATAT
>JASANE010024182.1:0-47258 GCA_030248225.1 Trileptium ribeirensis | reverse complement strand
TAATGCCCATGCTATACTGGTTAAGTTATGCATAGGAAAAATATTTAGCATATGCAAGTACAGTTTTGCTCGGTGATGACAGTTTTCGAGCGATTGAGATGGATCATAGCATCAAAAAGTAGCAAATAATTATAAAAAATTAAGTACCTTAAGTCTCATTTTCGTCGATCAAGACTTAAGGAGAAACTTTCAAAATTTGCTCAGTATTTTTAAAAGACCAATTTTTCGTCACTTTTGTGGTTTGTATAAATATTACGAATACTACTTAGTTTTATAATTTGAATTATATTTTTGACGTTCGGTTTGGCCTATTTAGTACAAATATTAAGTCGGCAAAACGCAGGTTTGACTCATCAAGTTTTTGACCTCAACGATAGACACATCCACGTGTTTTTCCGACTTGTAGGCAACAATGACCGTCACCTAGGAATCATTAACAAATTGCGGCATATGCTCCTCCAAGAAAAACACAGCATAAAATGCATAGTTAGAAATCTAGTTGCAAATTTTTGTACCGTAAGATAGATCCTCATGTGTATATGTTTGTTGCGCTAACGCATCGGTTTTTACAACAGCGACTGCAACTGGTGAACGGTTGGGCAGATATCTACAATTGTTTACCAATAATTGTGATTACTCGTCAGCATATAATCGTAAAAGTATGCGCATGTTCCCTTTACCAAAAGCAGGGTTAAACAACGCTCACTTCTAGACCTAAATCATGACTTATTTTGTTGTTTTCGCGTCCGACTGCGAATTGGCAACCGATACGTTGCTGTCGTAAAATTTTTTCTCAGTACAGACATCCTCAGCCATTACATTCCCAGTCCAAAAATCTTGCAGTTACCGTTTATAGCGATTGAACAAGTAAGCAAAAACAAGCAATATTGTCTCAAAATCGTGTAGGTATTTTTGCTGTAGTTATTTTGGTTTGATGATGATTAGCGTAATTTGGTTTAAATTTTGACAGTGGGAGTGTCAATAAAGGCGTGTTCACACGTTCAAACTTTTTGCTCAAATTTTGATCAAAATTTGAGCTCAAATTTTGATCAAATTTTGATCAAAGTTTGAAAGCATCATTTTTGCATTTTCGGTGAGTTTGAATGTGTGAACACTGTTCAAAATTTTCAAGGATATTCCTGTAGCCAATCACCGACAAGATTCAATACTTGAAAAAGTTTGAGCTCAAAGTTTGATATCAAATTTTGAAATATCGCAATTTTTATTTAAAAATCATCGTCAAATTTTGATCAAAATTTGATCAAATTTTGAGCTCAAATTTTGAACTCAAAATTTGAGCGAAAAGTTTGAGCGTGTGAACTCGCCTTAAGTTGCATACTATATCAGCGGTATTTTACTAACATCGTCGAACCTACAGAATAGACAACTAAAAGCTATATTGAAGATTCGTGTATATTGCTCTGTTATTATTTATAGCTTTGGAGTAGCGCGTTCTAGTTAGCTCAAGTTTTTACTGTACTATATGCATGTATGGGTTCTATGACGGTCGGATACTATTGAATTCATCTCGATATCCAAGAATAGCTGTGAAATGAGGGTTTAAAGCATTTTCCTGATCAAAATCAACCAAGTGTTGCTGTTATCGTCTGTTTATTTAAAAAGAATAGTTCGATTTGTTTGAAGGTGCAACTATGAATGATTGATTTCTACCCAATGAATTTATAATTTGTCCGATTCGTTGGATCTAACTTTTATTTATGGTTTGATCTGGCTCATCAATACTTCAATATAGTGGCACTACACCCTACAGAATCAGCGCAGCATCTAGCATAAATTTTTTTTTCAAAGATGCGCATGCTCTTGCACAAAATTATACTGTATTACAGCAGGTTCAAACTTTGTAGATCTGAAAAACATAGTCCTATTTTGTTTATGATTAATTTTTATTTTTTAAACTTAACAATTTTGCACAAGCGAACCAATTTCAATGGCTTTAGGTTTGATTGTCACATTTTTGGTTTAATGATTTCACTAAGCGCCGATCAATCAATATTAGACTATATTTTGGTTAATCGTTTCAAATGTAAGTTCTCACTATCCGATACTAATAAGACACGGCAACAAAATATGGCAATATCTATAGCAAAACTATTTCCGCTAGAACATTCGCGAGATGTTTAGGTGAATTAGAACGGACAAGAAAGATATTTTACCTGGTTCTACAAAAATTTATTTAAATTATTATGAGACATATTTTTATACTTATGAGTTTGCACCTAGATAGGAATGATAAACCAGCTTTTCCGGTTACAAGTTATAAAGGGCTGTTAGCAACACGTCAGAAAAACATATTATATTCAGGCCGAATGTAACACGAGTTGATATGAAGTTTTAGGAGTTACAAAATAATTGGTATATCGACAAAGTATATACTAAACATAGGCACAACGCCGTCGGTCACATTTATCCTTTTGTCCCATCAAGGAATGTATAGTTCAGTTCGTATAATTTTGAGAAAAACTTTTGCAGTAGTGACGAATTGAACCTTTGTCGTTTGCAAATTGACCACTGCGTTATCTATATGCTGTTGCTCAATTCCTTAAGAAATTTCACAAAGCGAGCGAATAACGCCACATGTGCAAACGCACGTAGAGCGACAAAGTCGACTAGTGCGTCGCGGCCCTACGTAAGCTGTTACAAATGTGTGACTATACGCGAGAAAGGGTTGATTTGCAACCCCGGAAAATATCAGTGGCACTATATGTGTGAGCAGCACTGATCGACGGGCAGACTGAGTACGTCGACAAAGAACCCGATGTGTTTGAAAACAACCGTACCCACAAACGGCTTAATTATGTTCCGATCGTCGCCTAATGTATTTAATTGCTGATCAATAAATTTCAATTTCATTCATATCATACCTACCGAAAGGGAACTGGAAATGTATCCGCATTAGATTATTTGAGTGGGAAAATTTCTGAGGTTGTAACGTAAACAACTCGAAAATTTTAGCGCTATCGACGCACAAACGTTTCCCAGGTTTCGAACCGTTAATTTTTCCAGAAAACCCGAAGAATCAACAGTCTCACCGCATCTGTAAACGCACACGTAAACAGTGATAAACATTCATTATACCTTTAAATTCTTCAAACATGCTCTATCTCCGAGGTTAAGGGGGCAAATAGTCTGGTTTTCGTGAGGGGGATGGAGGCCGGTCTTTTGTCTCTCAGACGGGGTGAGAGGGAAAGTAACCTCTGAGCTGCGGCACCTCCAGCGAAAGTGTTGGGTAACGTGTCAGGGGTCGGAGATATGGGAGTGGTGGGCAGAGTTCGGCCATCAGATGAGGAGGTCAAGCTCATAGGGGGCCGCCTACCCTTCCCCTATGAGCATGTATAAAATTTATGTCAAACCTGTCGTAACGTATATCAAGACGACAAATTAGGCAGTTAATTACGTTAGTCAGGTCACTTAGTTAGTTACGTATTAAATTCTCTCCGAAAAATCGTGGATATTTTGCTGATTTGTCTATATTTAACCGATCAATATAAATTTCATTTATATCAATAAATGTAATTAACAAAAAGATTAAAAAATATTTAGGCATATCTAATTTGAATGGCTAAGCAATCATTTTTGCCTTTATATGTACAGTTGTAGTCGCAATATTAATACATTAAATCGCTAACCATCAGGTTTAAAATTTCATTCAATCATAACAATACAGCGCTGTATTTTGTTTTAATTTGTGTGTCTCATAGAAATATTTAGTGTCTTAACGCACATTTACATTCTAGATAATAAGCTCGCACAATTATTTAGTCTTTATTCTTTATCTCGCTTTTGAAAGCTAAAAAATCTACGCTACGGATCATTAAGCTAATTCATAAATTTATTCGGGGTTTTAAAATGAACCTAAAAACCAAATGTATTGATTGAAATGTCAATAAATTGTCCTAGCAGCCGCCCGGTATAGCGCAGTTTTTAGTCCGATCACATAAAAATGGTATTATATTCAATACTAATATTTTCTTAATGTGTGAAGACGGAAATTCCACCTGTATACAGCATTGCGATACCACTTTCCGTTTCAACATCATGTCGACCCGTACGAATTGTTGGAGTGGTAACTGAAGCCACAAGGGCGTCGCGAAATCACTCATTTTCGCATGTTTGCTACGAAATTTACGGATTTTGTAGGGATGGAAAAATGCGTTATCGCAGCTCTGATTAGAAGACGTTTCCTTTCCGTCGAAAGACTTAGGGAGGCACATATCAAAGCATATACGTAATACCAAGAGTTCATTATGGAAGAGTATGACACTTCCCTGCACTCACATGTTAGCCCATGTTTGATTATACGTGCGTTTTTGGCCTGACCCCTCTCCAAGTTTCAGGTCGAGATGCCCCAACCCCCGCAGTTTCTGGGGGCGGGTACCTCGGACCCCCAGTTCCGGGGCGGTAGGTCGGTTTATAAGCAGCTGCTTATAACCCCCCTAGAAATTGGGGGGTCTGATTTACCCCACCCCAAAAAAAACTGCAGGGTCAGGCCGAAAACGCCCGTATCATCAAACACGGGCTAACACGAGAGTGCAGGGAAGTGTCATACTCTTCCCTAATGCACTCTTGGTAATGCATTAGTATGTGTGTTGAAATACAATTGTATACATTTTGTGTTTCTTTATTCTATGCAACTTAACAGACACGGATTGTCTTGTTTCATTTAACTGACATCGCACAACTATTGCAAATATTCAGTGTCCACCGAATTAGCCAGAAATTTCCGGCAGGCAGGGCTAATTCGCGGCTAGCTAGATATCCAAGACAGATTGTCGCAGAAGGCTATGTCTCAACCTTGCAAAATTGTATACCTGTTGACAGATAGTTCACAACTGGCTAGTTTCACGCTTTTACTCTAAACTTAAAAAAATTTAGGCTTGTTAATGATAATTCGAGACTGGTTAGCGGTAAAACAGAGCTACGCGCAGAAGATATGGAAGTTTAAAAATGTTTTTACTTATCTTCCAGCTTACCAAAATGTCTGGTGGGAAATTCAAAATTAATTCCGTGTAAGTGCCAAAAACGTGTGGAAACTTTTTACAATTCTACTAGAATTACAAAAATTTCGAAGGAAAATGGTGGAAAATTGGCGAAAATTATGCGGAAAATTTGGGAAACAATGGGAAAATTTTTGGCTACTTCACATCTGGCCCTCGCTCGGGCACCAGCTTCAACAGCTACTAATTTTAATATTAATTAGGCATTTTGAACGTTATAGTTCACAAAATATAATATAACAAATCCATTGTTGTGGAAGTAACATTTTATAGCTGGGTATCCTGAAACATAGATGGCATACTGTCGGTATTGCTTCAGTTATTATTATTAAAGCTAATTGATTTCAACTGTAATACTAAGTATACAAGTACAAGGTTAAATGTGTCGTTGAGGCCTGTGTACAATATACAGTTAGCTTATGACAGTGATTAGCTTCTGCCACATTGCATTTTCTATTGAAAGTTTTTTCAATACTGGTTTGAACAATTTATTGCACAACATTCACTTCGTGTAAATTGGAAAGTTTAAAACCTTTTGCACATTGTAAAAATTGATATATTTTTGGATTTTAACAAAATTAATCCGTAAAAGATATTTTTCGAGTGACGATCCAATTATGAAAGGTTCATGCTTGGTATAACACGACCAGCTTTGATTTGGCGGCATAATCAACTCGTTTTGACACTGTTATATTGAAATTTAACTCGTTCATCACGGTGAAAACCGAACATTAAAAGCTTAGTTTCAACTGGAACGTGTGTACAAATTATATTATATTATGAGATATTGGAAGGACCTGGTTTTACTAACCTGAATTTTAGTCGTTAGATAACAGAAAAAAATACCGTGGACCGTGGATATACGTATATTGGCCTAGACCACATTTATGGGAGGACGTTATATCGTTAGAAAATGTATAGCTTAGTGCTATGGTCATTCAATGCTATGGTTATATTATAGGATTGTATCGACGCTTTTATATCGAAGTTCAGCTCATTTACCATTAAAGTCAGACTTTAAAAAGCTTAGTTTTCACTACGTGCGTCCGAAATACATTATGACATGTGTCTGCTTTAATTAAAAGGTAATTTTTGTTGTTTGAGAACAAAAATGCAGAACTTTATACTTATTATAGTGAACGCGCTTAGAGAGAAAATGCTACTAAAGTGAAATACTCGTTTGGTCCAGGCCAAATTGCCACTACTAGATTGATCGCGTATTAAATAAAAATATGCTTATAGTGAATGTTGAAACTCGTGCCAAGCAATTTCACTATAATAGTACTCTACTGTTAAGTTCGTTAGTCTAAGCTTTAGCCAAGTCTTGAGAAGTAGGCTTAGGATCGGCTAAACTCAACATGGCTCCCAAAATATCATGTCCAAAAATGTGACCTCTGTATTGTGTGTCAGCGAGCACAATGCCTTTTTCCATTCAGATCTGCAGTTGTCGAAAAGTTGTAGGTATTTCGGCCTTAAATTTGAATCTTGTGCGTGTATTTTTAAGAAACTACAATAACATCAGTACATAATATTTTAATTATATAGTTGATTGATACAATTCTAACACTACAATCAATGTTATAGCAAGCTTCTCTAGGCTGTCTAATTTTTTGATGATTCATATGTGAAAATATGATCGTATTTGCTGCAAACTGGCGAGTGCTACATTTTATGATTTTCTAGATATTCTACGCTGTTTGGTTTTTATATTTTCTTTAACAAAATATGCTCTTTCGAACAGCGAATGACAAAATGACACATTGCGAAATTATATGGTTCTTTTTACTGCCACAAACAAATATACAAACATACGAATAATTTGGAAAAACAAGCAACAGACTCATAATAATAAACTGATATTTGGCGTTGATTTAGAAATCAAAATATTGGGTTGTCACAATGTACTTGAAAAAATTGGGCCTCGTCGGCTATCATTTTTATTAAAAGAGCTCAGATTTCAAAATACAATTTCGGCACATTCTTAGCCGTTAATTTGCTTAAGAATCTGCCTTTACCTATTATAGGCTTACTGTTTCGAAAAGCAAATTATTACAAATTACTGCTTGTTATATATAATTGGTAATAGAACGAGAAAGTTGTTGTAACTAAATTACAATTTGAGAAAATCTGGAAAATAATATTTGTCGCTGTTACGTGCAACTCAATTTAATCTCGTTTAGCTCTTTTCACTTGTCGTCTCTGAACGGACACCACCACCACCGCCACATTTTTCAGCCACTGTGTAGTCCACTAGAGAATGTCCCCTGATCACTTGCACATGCGTACATAGGATCGCTGAGCAACATAACTATCGGTCTTGGTACCGGATTGCAGGATCTCTTACTCTCCAAGGTCGCATGTTATTATATGAAATAAAAAATCGTATGTTTACATCAATAAGTACGACTTTTAGTGACATTTAATGTCGCCAACTGACAGTGGGACACTATCTGTTAACAACATTGACAACTTATGCGTTTTACCCTATCATGTCAATTTGACTGGTTAGTTAGCATGCAATCTCTAGCATGATATCAACCTACAAAAGACTGCCGTCCTAAGTTTTTGCGATGATGATAATATGTGATTTTGTTGGTTCTCGCTTTTCTTTGAGGTTCTTCGTAGTCATTCGTTGACTTGTCGTCTCAAGCAAATGTCACAACGACAAAAACACACCGTGCAACAGGCTTTTAAAATAAGCCACAATATCGCGTGTGGTAGGTTGTTGTTGGCTTCATATTTCCTGGCTATTGGTGATTTGATACTACTAAATCGCATATTTATATGATCATAATGTTTCCCGGCTAAACTGTAATTTCAGCAGCAAAAAACTGAACCTATTGTTTGTATTAAACTATAGTAGTTCATTATGACATATATATTAGCAGTTGTATTATAATATTATACGAAGATGATACCAAAAACTACATGCATGATATATTTTACAGAAACGGTGTACTTAATTATCATTACCCTCTCACTTCATGTAAGATGCATTTCGGCATGCGAGGAACAAACTGTTGCCAGCGCGATGACTCGAACTGGGTTCAGGCTTCTAGCCACCACTCGCTTAGCACTGACCCATGGCTGAGCTATTGCGCGGATTCTCAAGGCTATTCACAGTGCTAAGCGAATAACAACACTCAGCCAAACACAAGGAATTGAGTTAACGCGCTATTACGTCATATTGTATTAAGTTGCCATTGAGTAGCCCCATGTACCAAAGACTTAAGGCCAAAGACCAAAGGCTCCATTGAGACGGTCATTCAATATTCGTTGTCACAACATTATTAAGAATTGGCACAAACACCACATCAATCCCCACATAAATACAGATGTTATTGAACAAAATATTTTTAAAAATATGTTCCAAATTAAAAACGTAAAGGAAACCTCATGGCGCTTCATTACGTCGCATAATAATTCAAAGCGAAACGTAAATGGTAAAGGTGTGTTACATTAAGTCTTTTAGAAGGTATCCAAATATTCAGCTTGTTTATGCAACGACGATTTTTTCCTACGAATTTTAACATAGATATACAAACCAGGCGTAAAAACTCTGCAAATATTCCATTTGATGATTGTGTAACATGTTCCTTTTGAAACATTGCCATGAAAACCACAAAAGAACTAAGCGAAAAAATTGCAGCTAGTGATATACAAAATGTCTATAGCCATTTTATTACATGTCGCCGTCCAAAACGCTGGCTGATACCAATCAAATTCCAATAATAGAACAGTTTTATACTTGCACTGCTGAAAATATTGTGGAATAAATAAGTTTTATGCATGTAAAATCCAGCAAACTCAAGGTCATAAGTCTCATTAGGTAGTCGTGTCCTCGGGGATGGCGGATTGGGGCACCGGCAAGGGGCGTCGATGCTTCGCGCGAGGAAGGGGTCTAACGCCTCAGGGGTGGTTGACCAGAAACTGCTTCCTATGAGCATTATATAGGTAAAATGTATTTTCAAAATTTCCTCTCTTTATCCACATTCATACTACGTTGAAATGTTAGATTTTAGGCTATTATGGTCTTCTTACCTAAAAGTTTATTGAACGAAAATTTTAAGTTTTATCGATTATTGACTTCTTTTTAGGTGTTAAATTTTTATAATTTTTTGGTTCTTCCAGTATCTTCTTTGGACACGATTAAAACATTACATTGCTATAGTTAAACTGTTCTATTATGTGTAGTCTAACCTTTCTTTATATATTGTAATATTGTATTATGTTTTCTACGAATTTTTTCAAAAACCTTGCAGATAAAACTTATAATTTTGTAACTTTGTTTTTTCAATTCCGAAAACGAAATCCATTCAGTAAAGCAATGATTGAAACGATTGTCGGCATTGACATATCGTTTATAAAACTATATATTGAAATATTATGTCTAGTAGATCCAAAAGATAACTGAATAAAACATAAAGAATTATAGTATCATGCCGAGTACCCCATAGCGTGTTTTTCCCTTGAATGATCGTGATTTCTCCAAGCTTAAAGCTAAGCCTTAGCAGGCTATATGTTGATGAAGATCTAAAATATAGAAAGTATCACCGATATCATTTTCTCCAACCACAAAATCTGATGGCCGCCAGGGTTGGTGCCAAGAGTATGAGTACCATATTAATCGTAAGCCCGCGCTATATCGTGGGTGCGTCATACATTTAATTTATAAAAATATTGAGCGGTAATTACACAGGCGGATAAATTGAAAGACACATCCAGCAAATATACCGCGATCCAGTAATAGTTTCAAGGCATATACCGCCACGTCATATGTATTCTTACGTAAAGAATTGAATCGTTGAGCAACGGAAATTACGTTCGCAAGTTGATTGGTATATAACAATATATCATTGGTGTCCAAGGACTGTTGGCTTTTGGAGTTGCATGTTTCTGGTTTCGACGAGTGTGTGGCGGTGGAGGGGGTAGGTCAGCGTGGTAATCAAAAACTTTGCCTGTTTACTCTAATTTTCTCTTGTAATTCTGCTCATAATTGCAAAAATTATACATAGGCTGTTGACGAACAGAGGTGGGGGATAGTGGTTGAGTATGGGGCCTGACTAGGTTAATATGACTAAGGGGTCTGACTGAGCTTTACAGTGAGTAGCCCCATATCTTTTCCGTGGGACCTTTAAGGGGGGTATGTCTCTTCTGTGGATACCTATGCCGCGGTCGAGGACATTCCAATTACTTTATACTGACGTACGAGAACAACTTAAACGATGGATGTCAAACCAAATAAATTGACAATAACCACATCTTCATTTTCGTGAAGAGCTTGCAACGCCGTTGAATTTATCAGCTATATTACCCATTTGTAAAATTTTTAAGAACAAGTCACATACCACAAACGTACGTAATTACTTCGAACAGCTGCAGCTGGACACAGCAAAATGTCAAGCCAATGTTTCGTCGTTCCAACGAAATCCGATAATTCCGTTAGCTCTGTGCGATTTGAAATTTATCTTCTATCTAACTAGACCAATATCTTTTAAATCCTGAACAAATAACAACATATTGAATGTTGTTGTTGTTGTTGCTGTGAATTGGTTATACCCAGGAAACTGCTGTGATTAGAGCAGCAATTTAAGCATTTTGAACAACGGTTCCGTAGGTGAAAGATATGTTCTAACCTATTTTGAGGTTAGAACATATCTTTCACTAAACAAACAAAGAACCATATGATATTTTGTTTGAAAAAACAACAAATCCTTTCTTTAATCAATATTGCTAAAACTCAACGCACTAGGCAACTGCGATTTATCGCTAAATATAATGTGTTTTGGGTTTCTTTGGTATTTATGTATGTTTTTAATATTCGTTTGACATAAAAGTGGACCCTTCTATGATATTTTTGGAATAAAGTCTACTTGGATTTTTAACTGGAATCAATTGCATTTCTTTTTCCATATCATATTATCCTTTCGCCAACATTTACCATCATAATCATTTACCTTTTACGATTTCTTCCTTTTGTCCATTACTCTCCGATTTAAAGGAAGAATTTATAACGATTTTTGGCGTGATTTATTTTCCAATACAAACTGCAGACGCTTTCTTTAGCGGCATTTTCAATTTCCCGAACTCAAGTTATATGCCGAAGCAGAGGAGCATTATGTCTTTAGAAAAGGAACAAATCTGTTCTCGTTCTGTATAACGTGGTTGCTCGGCATGAGCCCCAGTCGGTCTCTTTGAGCTAAGGTGATAAGAATTTTGACACTCCTGAAGCAGGGAGGATCGGGGAATCGTCCTACAGCAAACTTTTTTGTATATTTGGACTCAGCTCGACGAGCTGAGTCCAATGGAACTCGTTATGACAATTTTCAGAAATTTATTTTTGATTTTTTGACTCGGCACCAAGGTACTTTACAAAATCGAAAAAAATTTCCTTCCGAATTTCCGCCTATAATACACCATTAAATGCAGCTCGACAAGTTCAATGGTACCAATTTTCACTCAATCAAACCACATGGTGATGCATTATTAAAAAACCAAACAAACAAAATGCACTTGCATTTTATATCTTAAACATGATACATCTTCCGAATTTAATGAACCATGGCCCAAAATGGATGAAGCAGCAAACTGTTGACGCCTTAGAAATTCAGTCAGGTATATTTCGAACAATCCATCCTGAACACCCCTACTGTTTCGAAAAACTTCTTTATCCGACAACATAACCGTCAATATTCCGGTTGTGCACTTCCGCATTATTATTATGGTGATTAACATTTTCATGGATGTAAGGTTGTGGTCGCAGCAATCTGGAAAACCCGTGGATACATGCAACAAGGCTATCGGTGAGTACACGACTTTCTGGGCGGACATGCTGACAAATGAAAGGCATGATGACACCGATAGTTCTCGTCAGAAACCGGAATAGACACTTTTGTGTACCACGTTACAACATTCCCACGTTTTCTATAATATAACCAAATTTTCAGCCATATCGGCCCATCCAATCGAAAATTATGGTCAATACGGTGAAAAAACCAAAAATCCATATTTTTTAAAAATTTCGACCACTGAATTTAGGGCACCTGCTGAACTCCCTTAAGAGATAGAGCTATGAAACCTTTTCCTTTCCAAAGAGCGGAAAAACTGACTTTAATTTTAATATTTTATAGTGTGAAAGAACAAAACCATTAAATCATATGTGTCGATAAAGGCGTAGGGTGGGGTTACCCCACGCCTCCCCCCAAACGGTTGAACCCCCAAGCTATATTCTCCCCGCTGATCACTTACATGCATCTGTGCAGAAAAAGTAGATCATAAGTGCCCCATCAATTTTTGCCTCTGGAACGATAGAATATTGTTTTGCCTCTAAAAGCTTAACGCTAAGCCTTCTAGATCTAAAACTAATTATAAGTCTAAGTTCCAGGCTAAGCCTCATTGTATGTCTCACTCTAAGACTAAGAGTAAACATAACCTTGACTCACTATTAAATTTTATATTTTTACGCTGTGGTACTCATGTGAAGTCATCCTCTGTTATATAAGAAACTTGACATGTTCCAAAAAATGTCAAAATTTTACATTTTTGTGCCCAGATTTAGCAAGTTAAGCTTCCGTACGGTCCCACAATATTAATAACATGACCAATATAGGGTTAACTCAACGAAACCAATACAACAATCTCATCAATAAGAAGCGGGAAACTTGCTTTGTCAAAATCTTCAAAATTTGCTGGGCATCTTTAAACATTGGTCAATACCTCAAAAACGGCTGCCCTGACAAAAAATTCATAAAAGAGAGTTCTAGCTATGGGATTCCATTTCTCTATCCGATGCCTTTAGCAAGAGTGATAACTTAAAATGGTTCGCGATGTCAAATTTCTAAAATCAAAAAGTCTCCAATTCGTGTGGGTTTTGTGACAATTAAAGTAGGAAATTATTGGAGCAACGCAAATACAAATTTAGCTACACAACTACATTCATAACATGCCAATAACAAAATTTAAGAAAATCTATCGATCTAGTGAAGCGTTGTGCGACCAACAAATGAACAAAAAAAGTTTTCACAATTATGCGCTATTTATAAGCATCCACTATTGCCTATATGCTACTTTAAACAGTACGTGTTATCTTGAAAAATATTACATGTTTTAAATGATCCTTATATCTTTGTTTATGGTGATTTACATATATCTTCGGGGTCATAGTTTTTCCGGGGTAAAAGTAAAGATGGCTATATTTTTAAAGGCTAAATGTAACCTTATATCTTTGTTTATGGTGATTTACATATATCTTCGGGGTCATAGTTTTTCCGGGGTAAAAGTAAAGATGGCTATTATTTTAAAGGTTAAATGTAACCTTATATCTTTGTTTATGGTGATTTACATATATCTTCGGGGTCATAGTTTTTCCGGGGTAAAAGTAAAGATGGCTATATTTTTAAAGGCTAAATGTAACCTTATATCTTTGTTTATGGTGATTTACATATATCTTCGGGGTCATAGTTTTTCCGGGGTAAAAGTAAAGATTGCTACATTTTTAAAGGCTAAATGTAACCTTATATCTTTGTTTATGGTGATTTACATATATCTTCGGGGTCATAGTTTTTCCGGGGTAAAAGTAAAGATGACTACATTTTTAAAGGCTAAATGTAACCTTATATCTTTGTTTATGGTGATTTACATATATCTTCGGGGTCATAGTTTTTCCGGGGTAAAAGTAAAGATGGCTATATTTTTAAAGGCTAAATGTAACCTTATATCTTTGTTTATGGTGATTTACATATATCTTCGGGGTCATAGTTTTTCCGGGGTAAAAGTAAAGATGGCTACATTTTTAAAGGCTAAATGTAACCTTATATCTTTGTTTATGGTGATTTACATATATCTTCGGGGTCATAGTTTTTCCGGGGTAAAAGTAAAGATGGCTACATTTTTAAAGGCTAAATGTAACCTTATATCTTTGTTTATGGTGATATACATATATCTTCGGGGTCATAGTTTTTCCGGGGTAAAAGTAAAGATGGCTATATTTTTAAAGGCTAAATGTAACCTTATATCTTTGTTTATGGTGGTTTACATATATCTTCGGAGTCATAATTTTTCCGGGTTAAAAGTAAAGATGGCTATATTTTTGAAAACACAACGACTAATTTTTACTACGATGAAAATTGATTTAAATTTTCTATGTCTTGCTTGCAAAACTGCTTCAAACCTGGAGGAAATTTAACAAGAAAGCTCGACACATACGAAACTTCAAACCTCTATGAGTAATGGACGATAGAGAATACAAAAACATAGGATACTACCATAACAAGATTGAGAACCCCTTTAAAAAGATTTTCAACGTTCGTTAAAAATTTTAAATTTTCTAATTCGTGTATTTTATTCTATTTCTACGTAATGCAACGCGAAGGTAATTGAATAAATTAAAAAATTCTTTTGAAGCAAGTCTCACTGACTTTGTTCTGTGAATGTTTTGCCTTACAATGATTTGTTTAAAGTTGCACATTTGAACGGTCAATGCAAATGTATAAACTAATCATGCACACTCACGAGGGTAGGCCGTTACCCCCTCCCCCCGCCGAATCATCGGAGACCCCTGACATGTGGTCCAACACCTCGTGACAACGCCGTAGGTAGCAGACACAAGCGCCGAAGGCGCCTCCTGTTACGATTTTAACCTCACTACTGCCGACCGCTGACCTCTCTGGAAAGCCGAAGGACTCTTCTTCGGACTCGGCTATCCCCCTCTGGAATTCGGACCTCGAATATGTATGATACTAATATTAGTTTTTGTATCTTTATATTTTTTATATATAATATAGTGTCTCGCAGTGTTTTATATGGCCTAATAGGACTATCTACCGCGAGATTTGGTCTTCGTATCCAGGCCGGGGCGGCTCATCCTTCCATCTCCTGGAGTCCCTAGGTTGAGCCGCATAAGCACGGAAAATGACCGAATTCAACGACACCACATATGGCTCCTGTAGCACTATGAGCAGTATACGGCCCGAAACTGGAGAAACCGAAATCGTCACTGCTGTATACAGCGAACACTTTTCATTTTCATTTTTGATATCAATGCATGATAAACAAAAACTTAGAATACTTCATAAACTTGCCTCCTTCTCATAGTATTACAATTCAAACTGGGCTCTCAAAAACTTTTATTCCGAGCTATTTTGGGAAACAAAGTTGCACATTATTTATAAATGACGGCTGGATTGGTTTGGTATTTTTTCTCAATACTCTATTCGACCGGTATTATACGGAAAAGGTCGTATTGCGTGCACCTTTCGGTTCAGCAACACTAAACGTTTCTATATGTGACATCGATCTCTATACTAATTGCTGCGAAGTACCTATTATGCAACGATCGTAGCAAAGATAGTCATAGTTGGTGGAGCACAAAATTAATTCTAGTTTTACCATTGGATTAAACACTAAATCATACGGCTCAATAATAAAAACTAAGTTAGCCGGTTGATTGGGTTATTCACAGGATAGCAATTCGTAATATTCGATCCTGGCGGTACAACGCTACACATCATAAAATCAACAATTATCAGGACTAAAGTGCAGGTTGATTGGGTAATCACGGAATCGCAATTTCGTGACTGACCACGTATCATATCCTGGCGCTTGAATGGCACGCGTTCATATGCTAATAATCATAAGTCTAAAGTGTCGCCTGAATGGGCTAATCACTGGATCGAAATTTCGTAATCGACCAAACATTAGATCTTGGCGCTAGAACACTTCACATCAATATGCCAACAATTATTAGGTCTAAAGTGTCGGTTCATTGGATAATCACGGAATTGCAATTTCATGATTGACCAAGCGTCAGATCCTGGCGCCTGCATAGCACTCGTTGCCGTTGGTACCGTTAATTGGGTTAATCAAAGGATCACAATTTTTTCTATTCTGTTATGTTTTCAAGTCACCCTGATCACATCGTAATAATCAAACATATCATTCATAAAGTTCCTGCTTGGTAGCCGGAATGATGCAAACTTCTAAGTTATATACTGCGAACATGACCAAACCTCTGAAACAACATTCTAAACAGGACAAAAATTTATCCTTCATTTTCAACGAATAAAATTTCATTAAACGCAGCTTAGAGTTCATGTTTGAAAATGATAAATTACCAGATGATACTACAGAATTACTGCCGTAATCAGTATAGTTACCTAAAATATATCTTCTATTTCTTTCGGCTGCCCGGAAAAGGAAGATTTGTAATTTGGGTATGTTTCTCAAAGGCATAAGTATATGTAGACCCAATATATACTAGAACTTTTTGTAGCGGTGATATGTGTATTTCTAAATGCTATATATATAAAACCTCGGTTTATGTCACAAATACAGAGTTCTTGATGTTTTCTGTCGAAGCAACGGCTCTAAAACAGAGGCGGAAACTGATGCATAGAGAGAAAATCAATTACATCAGTGCCAAATCCAGTACCCAAATAATTCCACAAAGCATCATCTGACCATGACATAGTTTCGTAAAACTATTTAGCTCTTTTCCACCTCACTGAATTTGAATTAAGCCATGCGTTAAAACAGGAAACTTCGCAAGGTATTTATATGCGAACGCGAATTATGTTAGTGATAAATACTTCTAATCACTGCTGTAAATTCGTATTACGTATATCTTTCCCGTACAGCTTGCTACATTATGTAGACTACGCACATTGGGTATATATTGCAATGAGTAGGCTTTAAAATATATCTTACTATTTACACAACATAGTACATTTCATTCACAGTTTATAATTAAGCATCGAATTTTTTTGTGAGTTACGCATTTATGTTACTCTGAATCGTCCTTACCTGTGGATGGAACTAAACCCCTTATTGTTAATCGAGTCGATCTCCGCTGTTGTACACACATAGTGTACTGTGAAACTTAGCAAATGCTCTTGTGTAAAGTCTTACTACGCTGGCGGCCATGGTGTAGCTTTAACGCAAGTTGGTCGGGGCCTGTGGTGTAGTTGTAGCGCCCGAGTCTTGCCAGCTAGTCGTACGGGTTCGAGAACCTGTTGGTGCAAAGTAAAATCTGTCATGGATCCATTCATTTGTTGGTTACGAAAACCAACGGCACAATTCATGAATTGTGGCACTGTACAACAGTTAATACTGTATTCCTTATTCCTTCGGTGTTGTTAATATTCCACGACAACAATTGTATTGTTAACCAGTAGGTAATATTGGTAAAAATTTAGTAATAGCAACTATTACTTGTTCCTCTGCGGCTCGGTAATTTTTTGAGTAAACTAAACAACTGCTGCAACGATCTTTATGATTTTTTCAATGGTTGAATATAATAAATTAAAAAGACGCATGGGCTAGAATATGAAGGGTGATCCTAATTATCTTTCCAAAACAATAGTGATTTTATGACGATATTACTTGGTGTTGCTGCCAAATTTGGGTAGCAAGCTTTCTGTGTTTATCATTATCATATTGCTACGGTTTATGAGTTTAAACCTGTTCTAAATTATTAACACTAGAATATTTTTATCAAACATCTTTGGAAACCCCGAACCACACTTCAAATCACCAGCATTGTGATGAAGGACACGTTTATTAAAAGATGGCCGAGTGGTCTAGCGCGCTTTAACGTCTTACCGATTCAGAAGGTAGGTGTTCCGCTCTCGACGGCATTACATTGCAGGCGATACTGTTCCAGGCAAATAAATGATAGTCCAAAAATACAAAATTATTATGAGACTAACAATAACAAAGCACTAAGAAAATGTAATTGAAGACCGTGATATGTCTATTGATACGCATTGATAAACGATAAATTTATATACCAAAGTCCAGGCTGTATAGCTTACAAATATTAATGAGTAGAACTGTAGGAGCATAGATCACAATGTAACAGGCTTCAAGTATATTATCCTTAAATTGCTGAAACCCAACGGTCATAATCAAGCATCTAGTTAGCTTTAACGTGATCATGCAGCTCAAATCATAAGAGATTTAGCATCATTGAGTTGTTACAACTAATATTTATGCAGCCACAATATTGAAAATCAACCGCACGTCCATTATCCCACGCCTTGCTGGTTTAGAGATAGGCGGAGTGGGCTTGTCTACGTAAAATTATAATAGATCATCGAATTTAGACCTGAAAGAAGATAAAAACTACCTTAAATCTTCCCGTTGCTATATACAATCTGTGAGCCTTCGAAAATTTCATGCACCCAGTAATGTTCTAGGTTTTGGTCATATAACACAGCCAATATCCAAAAATTTGAAAACTTGTTGGTCTTAAAAAATTGTGTGAACTCTAGTGATTTCGTATGTGTACTCGAATCCCAGTTATTTTAAATTTTCAGGGACAAATTTTATCAATTTCCGTGTCACTTATAAATCGGACATCTACAGTAGCAGCTATCATCTATAATAGCAGCTGTAATGTTGAGTTAATGATCTTAAAGTGGAACCGATACATAGCTATGAACTGCTTATTTATTAAAGCTAAACATGAGCAGTTAAATCAAAGCTCCTGGTGTAATTAGAAAACAATATTTTATTATAATAATTATAGACTAATGTAAAATTATACAGAAATAATTTGTTCTACACTACCGATAATAATTCTCTATGACCAGAATTTTTGTAATCTCTCTTAGCGTTACATTTCAACGCAAGATATAGTTGGCTTGACTGCTTAGAAAGGAACACTTTATTCGTTCAATATTCGACAAACACAGACCACAAGCGTTCCTCGCGACATTGCTCATATCAAGACAAGGCACAACCTTCCTGACACTCGTGTATTGTTCTTGTAAAACTTATTTTAATAGATCAATTAGGTTGTTTCATTTTTGATTCCTTTTGTACATACATGCTCATGAGCGGGAGAGGGAGATTATGTCACCCTGGGGTTCTGGCGACTCCCTCCCTGTCGGAGTGAGCGCCGATTCCTCACCATGTCAGGTAGCGGGATCCGCCTAGGCGTGAGGAAAATTTTGGCAAAATTGACCAAAAACCGAGGTAAAGTATGCAAAAGCCAGAGGAAAAATCTGGCAAAATTTTGAGTTGCAAAAAAATGAAAAGCTTATGCGAAGCACCCTCTTTCGCCTTTGAACCTCGGAACCCATACATGTACGTCTTTATAATTTTAATGCATCTCTCTATTCATAACTACACTTAGGGTCGATATTGATATGGTAAGCCAGATTTTTCTCACCAAAAATGCGGTTACTACAACTTTTCGGGTGAATTCTTTTAAATCGTACAACTAACTTTAATTTCCTAATGGCAAAATGCTAACGCAATCTGTTACGAAGCAAAAGGTTTCGGTTTTATCCCAGCTTTAATTTCTGCATCGCCGTAACTGCATATTTGAAAAACGGAAGTCAGTCGGCCTCTTCCAAGTCTGATTTTAGCTGGTTCGATAGATAAATTTCGATGGCACAATGTGTATATTGCGAAACGACAGCATGACAAGCTTGCCTTTTAAAAATTGTAAAAGTATACATGTAATTATATTTCTATTTTTTGACGTACTACTAAAAAGATTGTCTTTTATACCTAAATTTTTTCTAATAAAAACTGGATTTTAAGGTTTCCAAATGAATTTTGTCACTTGAAAACAATCAAGCCGTTGGAGAGAGCACGAAATGTGTAAGGCATTACACGATTAGGGTGTTTATTGCAGTAAGTATTCCAAACGTTTTTGCGAAGCGCGTGCTCTTACCATATTTATCACAGTTGGGTTTACCCAGTAGGTATTTACAACCATTAATATTATTTGTACGGTGTCTTCTGGCATTTGCAGTTTTTCTAGCCGCTAGGCTAAGTGGACATCAACAACTTTTCGTACAAGGAGACTACGTAATGCCTATTGTATGGCAGCTAAAATGCTTTTGAAAACTTTCAGAGTGCAAGAAAAGGTAAAATTTATTTTTCATTACTTAACAAATTTATTTTCCGTAAGATAGAATATTCTGTCCTTGGTTATTGCACCAGCGCAAAGTTTTATTACAATACAACAGTTATAGTTTGGTAGAAATTCTGTAATTTTTTACCGTTTATTGCGTTTAACCGTCGGCATATAAAGGGTAAAAGCAGTTATTTGTATGTGCATGCCTACTTTTTAGAGCAGGTATATTAATAAAGTTTCACTATCCAAAATCCAATCGAATTTTGTAGTTTTCGTCTATAGCATGACAATCGGTAACGTAATGTCATGAAAATTTTCACAGTTTGTGTAATGGGTGTGTCTGTAGCTTTTTCGACAGGCGGATACCGTTGAGTCTGCTGACTTTATCCCTATTTCAGATTCACTTTTGAAATAAAACGTTTGGTTAGCCAGAATTAGATAAAAATGCTTTTTCGTAATTTCGCATTATCCCATTTCTGTTGTCAACATATGTGAATCTTTGGCATATTAATTAATTGTTCTCGTTTAAATTGTTTTTGATGATGTGACTGATAACCAAAAGAAAGTATATTTATTTTGGCTTGAATTGCGTTACATTAAAAAGGACGTGTTTATTTGCAATAAATTTCCGACCTCAAATAAACTATCGTCATTTATACGATTCATTAAGTTTGCCAGAAGTTTATGGATTTCTCTTGTGGAAATCATCTGCACTATGAACGATAAATGTGGTAGTGTTTTCAGTTTTTTATTGTTATCATCACCATTCAGTTTGACTATTGTAGCGGCCCCTGGATCGTAGACGAAAATCGAACTGATATCCTCGTTCATTTTATCTCATGGCTGTGTTTTAAGCTTCGAAAAATGTAAAACAGACGACCATTTGTAATGGATATTGGAAATTGTTGATTCAGGTGAAGGTAACCAGTCTTGGTTTTACTTTAAGTTCGCATTTGCTGAACCTTTGGTTACGTTGTAGACGTTTTTTGGTATATAAGCAGGGACAATTCGAAATAAATTATATCAATAATAAGAAAATAACCAAAATTAGTTGTTGAATATATATTGCAAATAATCGTACTAATATGAGTACTGGGATCAGTTTTAATGCGTGGGCCACTTTAGGTGCGGACACCTGGGATGTCCTTTTGTCAAGTCAGTTTACGATCGTAAAAGCGATGAACGCGAACAAATCACGATTTTCCCTTATTTATGCGTACATGATTTGCGATGCAACAACGCGTAGACGCTGTTCGTGGTCACTTATTTGCTGTTTAGTGTCCCATATTGCAGACCGCGTACAAGTGAAAACGTAATTACCAATCGCGTTTTTTTCGTATGCTATAATACACAAGTAGACCAAGAACATATATGTGTTATTCAAAATATCATTTGATGAGCGTGGACAAACGTGCGAAATGGGCAAAGGCAAGTTCCATTCGTAGATCACAGAGTTCATGTTCGGGTTCACAAAAATGCGAATACCACTGGCAAAAATGTGAACGCGAATTTCTGCGCGAATAAATTCGTGATTTTGGCAAAAGAACAACTTTGGTGTATGCAATTTAAAGTGAACTCACGCATAATGCATTATTGAACAGTATTACATTTCATTCATACGGACAGAGTGGCATGTTTTACTGATGGTACACAATGCAGCCCGTATATTGCGAAAGAGTGATGGTATCATACCATGGTTGATTCATATCGTTGCATAAAATACTCTTTTGTATTTTGTGCAAGTTTAACCTGATCTAACCTGACCTTTCGTCGATAACATGGATCGCTATTATGCTTGTCGTGTGACTACATTTTCGACGGTCCATAACTGCTCAGAAGGTTGCGCTCAACGGGAAACTTTCTATCTTGGTTTTATCTTGTGCAATTCAGAACATAAAAATCGGGACATCCATGTCCTTATTGATAGCAACGTGTTTGACAGACAAATTGCGCTAATTCAGACATTTTGAAAAGTGATGCATGAGTAAATTTAAGCTGCGCCGCTTACCATCCTCTTTTGACATCATGTACAAAATGTTGTTAGAGAACAAACTAATAGTTACAATACCATAACGCTATTTCAAGCATTTCCGTTCTGCGAACGCTTAGTATCTAATTACAAAAACGTTTAAGTTACGTTTGCTAACACAATGAACCTTTTTACACTTTCACCACAACTGCGTTCCGAAACGGTAAATAGGTAATTGCATTTTGAAATTTTTCGTTATGCTAACACTATTCTTGATATTCTTAACGGTCTGATTGATTGGTTCGCGAACAGTTCTATTATGTAAACATTCTGTAAATTTTGTGTGCGAACAGACCGAGCTTTCTTATGCAAAAAAATTGTTCGAGAGCATAATGTACTGTTGAGATCAAGCTGTTCGCGAACACACATGTATGTACTAACACTACGTTAATACTAAAAAATATATTAACTGTGCGTTTATTATTCGCGAACGTGTGTCCGAACTAAAATATGTTAAAATAATAATATGAAAAATTTGAATCAAATTTTAAATGAAAATCCGGGAACCGAATACAGTATATCGTTTAATGTGTATGTCTTGTTCGCGAACATGACATCATTTGACCATCGACGTGCAAAAGTATTTTGGGGGACATTTCAAGTCAACGCTTAAATATTAACATTTCCTAGTTAAAGGTGTTTACGAACGTCACAAAATTTTTGCTCGATAAATGGATGTGTTTGCACATAAAAACGTGTTCGCGAACGTTGATGTGGTGATATAATACATGGTAGCGAACACTGATCCCATACTTCAATTGTATTAATTACAAGAAAAATGTTGAAAATATAAAGAGTAATGTAAACAAATGTTGACGCAGGGAAACCAAAACGTTAGCGAACATCATTTTCGTACGTTCATTGTTTTAATACTTGTTTTTAGGCATATATATTAAACTGAAAACGTTCGCGAACATCACACTTGAACGGGCATTCCTTATAAACTAGTATTGTAGTTTAATCACAGTAAATTCTGGAAATTCTGCCATTCCGGAAATTATCAATTGAGTTATTATGCAAACGGTGTTAGCGAACGTTCTGAATATAATTATAACAGTAGATTATTCAGTTCTCGAACACGATTATAAAACGGAAAAATGTCGTGTTTATGTTCAATAACTAAATCGAAAATTCACGACTTTAGCCTTTACTCGAGAAAAGGTGTTCGCTAACACTTCAGAAACAATCAGCAATCAGTCTATTTCTTGTTCATTTACGTTTTGTATGCATTACCTAAAAGCCCCATTTTTTTGTTCTCATATAATTTTGTGGATTTCGTGTTCACTGAACAAGCTGTTGCCAATCGCAAATTTCAAATAAGTATGGAAGGCGACGCAGCTTAACATTACTCATGCATGACTAATCTGTTTGTAAGATACTCCTTCAGCACCAATTTACGCGATCCTTATAAGCGGAGAACAGTTCGATCTTTTTGATGGCAATAATAACACAAATTGTCATTTTGTCCTGACAGTCTGAGTTGCTGCATTTAGCTTTGGATTTGCAGACCACGTGCGCATTGACATCAGGGTCTTGTTAAGCTGCCTTTTGTGTATGTAAATTGAACAATTTTCTGACAAAAGCATTCAAACTATTATTCCAAAACAGTTTCACGTTGCAATTTTGGCAATTCGTTATCTGTTTCAATATATGCCATGTTACAATATACGAGTGAAAAATATCTTTTATTCAAGAAAATCATATCTGAATGGAAGGCATAGATTTTTTATGCCAAACAGAGCAATCTAAATTGTAAAATTTGCCCTTTAACACGTGTGGTTATTTTTGCCGTTTAAAATCTAACACTACATGTTTAGGTTTATACTAAAGAAGACGTAGTAGGGCAAATATTTTATTTTAGTGTTATGCAGCTAACCATTCATAGCCACTCAAGCATTTACAGGAACTATTTACTTATATATATTGACTCCGTTTATATCCCTTTTACAAATTATTCAGTGGAGTTTCCAGCTAATCAGGTAATTTTGAAGCATTAGCTTAAGCACTATTTTCGAAGTAACATTTAATCCCATATTAATGCCTTCCCATGTCACCTTTCGGGTGGACGATATATCGTTGAAAAAGAGCAGCTTTGAGCGGGCGGCTTGGTGTGGCAGCCCCTGACTTAGGCTTAGTATATGGCTCCAGTAAGGTTCTTAGATTAGGCTAAGGCTAAAGGCTTACGCTTGGTATACGGAGAGTGGCATACCATGCATATCGCTTCCATCCCTAAAAGTTACATTGACCTTAATCCTGATATTCAGTTATGTTTCGCTCGCCTGTTGCCACAGCTGCTATTAGGTATGAAGCAACAGGTTGGCAGAAGGGCCGCGAACCATAGTTTTAGTAGAATGTTTCAAAATTTAATTTACCTATTTGTTACAATGCAACGTACACCCAACCGTTTTTGTCCAATCTCGCGTCTTCGAGCCCCTGTCTGCTGTTATATTTTAGCACTCAAACTTCACACAAACGACACCAATACAATAAAAACATCTCATACACTGTGGTTATGTAAAAAACTGTGTCATCAAAAGATACCACGATGTTCTCCATGTTTTGGCAAGTATTATGTTTTGAGCCCTTAGCTCAATTATGTATACACCAAAACAGCAGTATATTTCTTAACTTCGGCGGTATAGCAGCTAAATCCAGTATGTAATGTGGAAATATATATACGAACTATAAGCCAAAAGTGGAAACATTTATCTTTTGAAGGAGTTAAGAAAAGGTATCGTTTAAATATCTCTTTGCTTATTTTTTTGAGGTTTTTGGTTTGCTTGATCTAAAATAGTTGTATATTTATCTCACATTGTCATACATAAAATGAAAATATCGATGCTGGCTGATCTTTTTGGTCAGTGTTTGTTTCCGCGCAGCGGTAATGCTGTGACATTGTTTTCACTTCTGTAAGTTGTGCATAGATGTATATATGCAATTTAAACGAATAACTATCAATGAAATGTCAATGTTGCTGATAGGAATAGTATCAACAATTTCCAGCCGTTTCGATCGCATTCATTACCGGCTGGAGATTATTACTGCCGGCCGCTGACAATTTTCCGGTCGTTGAAGGCAATTTTCCGGTCGTTGAAGGCAATTTTCCGGCCGTGGTTTATATTCTTACTATAGTATAGCAAGTGCATTATAAACGGCACAACTGGAACTTATTGATGCATATATAATCCTCTATAACCAACGTGCTAGGATTTTGTACCGAACTAGTTGCATCTTGTCATATTTAAGCATATAATAGATATACATATATATGTCTATGTCTATATACTGGCCGTCGCCCAGTACTGAATACAGTATTGTCTTACTAAAATCAGCCTTGGCGTAAAATTCTGCGCTTGCTATAGCACGCTGTGTAAAACCCTCAGTTACAAACTCGATTTTTGAACAAATGCCATAGAAGTATTGACGAAATGTTTAATCCATATCGTAGTAACAGATGTGTCAAGACAGTTAATCGCCCATTTGCGTTCGCCCAGTCGTTGAGCCGCAGGCCGGCCTGCAGCCGGGGGCCGGTTGTTAGTCGACTGAAAATCTTAGCAAAAATCAGGATAAAATTGGCAAAAATGAGGGAGTGTTGGGGTCTGCCCGCCTATGACAATCCTCCTGCTCCCCTGAGGACATCCCCTGACGACCCATTACCGTCGACCGTCTACCACCTAAACCAATGGACCTTGGATGCCTATAATCTAAGATATATTAACTTAGGAAGCGCTGCCTAAAACATGCTTGCAATGTAAAGTTGATCTTCGTAATATCAAAAAGTACGACTACAATTTCTGCAATATATAATTTTCGGCTAAAACATGGTGGCAAAGGTTTATGCATATTATAAGTGAAGAGACGTTGTCTGCTTCCAGTTACATATACGATACCGGCTGGATTTTGCCAACAAATACTGTCAACCTACACAATCAATATATGGTTTGTAAATCCAAATTTGTTTAGCAAGTGTGTTGCGTGTGCGAAAATTGCGTCTAAAACTGTCAAAATCTTGATATATTAATTATTCAAAGTCATTAAAGCAAAATATTGCTACAAATTTACTCAAAATATATTGTTTAAATGGCTTTGGATTAATATATCAGCACAGAGCTTTGACAAGCCTTAGGCTAATTTGCATCTACCCATCACGTTATAAATTAAATACCATCACGCTACAAATCAAATCAACTACCCATCACGCTACAAATGTGGTTACCAGAAAACTCAAAATATTTTGTTTAAATGGCTTCGGATTAATATATCAGCACAGAGCTTTGACAAGCCTTAGGCTAATTTGCATCTACCCATCACGCTATAAATTAAATACCATCACGCTACAAATCAAATCAACTACCCATCACGCTACAAATGTGGTAACCAGGAAACTCAAAATATTTTGTTGAAATGGCTTCGAATTAATATATCAGCACAAAGCTTTGACAAGCTTTAGGCTAATTTGCAACGACCCATCACGCTCACTAACCAAATTTGCATTAGTAAATATTTTCAAATTGGATGTTGGAACTGGTAGGCGAAAGAAGTTCGTTAGCGAGCGGTATTCGTGGCCACAAATTTGGCCTAGGCATGTCAAGATCTTGATATATTAACCTGAATTCATTTAAACCAAAATATTGTGGCATCAAATTAATTCATTTAAACCAAAATATTGTGGCTACAAATTAATTCATTTAAACCAAAATATTGTGGCTACAAATTAATTCATTTAAACCAAAATATTGTGGCTACAAATTAATAGAAACCCGTAAAAATTTAAAAGAATGAAATTTCGAAACGGTAGGCAAATAATAATCTTTCATGACTTCAGATGAAGATTATCACGATATGTCAATGTATTATGAGTTCTGACCTAACTAGTAATCTACTGCTAAAAAGGTTTGTGGTTAGGTTGTGGTATTACAGCGCCTGAACCGAATGTGAAATCTTCAACAACGCCATTTGGACTTACCAATATTTATTCAACCTGCTACCAATTCTTTTGTACCTAATTAAGTGAAATGGGATGTGATGTGTGCCCAAAAGTTGGACACTTTTACAGCCAAACCTTGCTGCTTTAGCCCGCTGGCTTTGTTGGATGTTGTTAATTTTCAGTTTTGTTTTTATGTTTGAGTTATGTGGTCGGTCACTATGGTAGATACAAAATGTTGACACATTGAGAGTTGCTCATATTGTTGCTTCTATATGTTGGAACATGTGCTCGCGAATGTGAACAACATTTGGGTTTAGAAGTTACCGCTTGCCTAAAATAATAAAAGGTGTGCTAATTTTCATCTGCTACTGCACGGACTTTCACTTTGTAGGTATGGTTTTAAATTTTTTTCACAAGCAATCAGAGTATCTGTCGCGTTAGAAGGTATAACAATAGAGCCGAAGCGACGGGCCCTACTCCATGCAATTTGTAGCTTAGAACAGACCTGCACCACAGTCCAACTCTCAATGTTGGGTCATCCACAGAACTACAGGCAGACAAGCTATTAGAGTATCTGTCGCGTTAGAAGGTATAACAATAGAGCCGAAGCGACGGGCCCTACTCCATGCAATTTGTAGCTTAGAACAGACCTGCACCACGGTCTAACTCTCAATGTTGGGTCATCCACAGAACTACAGGCAGACAAGCTATCAGAGTATCTGTCGCGTAAGAATATATAACAATAGAGGTGAAGCGACGGGCCCTACTCCATGCAATTTGTAGCTTAGAACAGACCTGCACCACAGTCAAACTCTCAATGTTGGGTCATCCACAGAGCTACAGGCAGACAAGATATCAGAGTATCTGTCGCGTAAGAAGGTATAACAATAGAGCCGAAGCGACGGGCCCTACTCCATGCAATTTGTAGCTTAGAACAGACCTGCACCACAGTCCAACTCTCAATGTTGGGTCATTCGCAGAACTCAGGCAGACAAGCTAGCAAACAACGTTAATAAATTCCGAGTGGTACACATTATTATGATATTTGGGAGACTTTCCTTTTCAAATATCAAAGGTCCACTGCCTTTGTAGTTCTTGGATTTAGTTCCTATGTTTACGAAATAGCCAATAAATGGATGCCTAAATTAAGTGGAAGGCGAAGTATTTTGTGTGCCATGCAGTCAGTGGACAGTCGTCAAAATTAACATAGTAAAAAGCAAGAGACATCAATCCTGAAGTTCCAATAAATATAAAATCTGAAGTTTGGTGAATGAAAGTTCGTATTGTGGATGCAAAAATGGAAACCCAACATTCTTTTGGCGAAACATCCAGTGACTATAACCAGGGTAAAGCTAAACATTAAGCATTATAACTTTTTGCTGCTTAACAATATGTAAATGCCACCCAAAAATGGGTGAAACTATAGTAGCTGCCACTTTCAAATCAACTCTTATAACACGAAAATTTCCGTTACTACGCGAGCCATGACCAAAGCATGAACTCACGGCGGATTAAAAGCGTGCCAGACTCAGTGGCACTCTATGTAGTATTTGGCATTGCGTAAAAACCGGTGAATAAGCAACATGATGTAATCTTTATTTTGCTATTTAAAGCTTTTATTCGTTTCCGTTCTAATAGCTTGACTCGATATCAAAAGTTCAAGTCCGGTTTTTTACTTCATTTTAGTAAAACCTAAATTTAGTTGCCAATGAGTGCAGTTTAGAAACGAGGGTGTCATTTCATCCGCTACTGCGCCAGACTAAGTTCCTTACATGTGTCTCAGGCTTTTTGAATTGTTATATTACCAACGTTTACTGTAAATTATGCTAACTCAGTCTTAAGTTAACGCTAATAATACTTCTTAACTTTATCTAACTAGTCATTTAGCAAACTCGCGGAAATACTTAACTGTAATATAAATAATTGTTGAATGTTTGATTTTCATCAAATTCTTTA
Organism: Trileptium ribeirensis; assembly: GCA_030248225.1. Classification (NCBI taxonomy): domain Eukaryota; kingdom Metazoa; phylum Nematoda; class Enoplea; order Enoplida; family Thoracostomopsidae; genus Trileptium; species Trileptium ribeirensis. Next base: position 18,465 of record JASANE010024182.1, on the reverse strand, counting down.
TAATTAACCCCTTTTTTTAATTAGTTTGCATTTCGACTAGCGCAGAATACACAGATGAAAGCGCAATGACTGGAACAATATTCGTTTGGCTTAGAGCCGTGCTAGCTAGCCATAGAGCCAGGATGACGATTCTGCCCGGTGCCTTAGAGATAATCATAATGCGAGAGAAAACAGCACGCAGCCAAACGCACGCTACACAACCAACTGAGTTAACGCACTACGTCGTATATGTACTAAGTTGCCGCAGAGGAACCGCACTCGTTAATGGGTTAAATTCCTTCCGGGTTTATGTTCTAGGATTTTCACCTTGTTTTCTGAAACTACTCTTTCCGCGTTTGCATAGGTAGCCATTTCATTGTTCAACGTAAAACATATGTTATATACTGAGCGATTCGCCAATAGTCTTAACTATGCTTACAAAGTTTCGCTTTTATTACACTCCTCCTTATTTACTTCTAAACTTTGCCACAGTTTTATTATCTACTTATGGTTTCTGTTGTAACTGTCATGCCTGTGCTATGCATGAACATTTGTATTTTTAGTGATATAGCTTATCTGATTAGCTTTGTTTATATCGGAACTGGTGAACAGAAAGACGATGGAGTAACATTTTAACCAGTATCCATCGATAAATAGAATAACAGTTTTCCGATAAACAAGTTTTTTTCATATTGCGCAAAATATCGAAACCAGGCTGGCAAAAAATCGTACAAAAATAGTGTAAGACCGAAAGAAATATATCAGATTTCGGAGCAAATCACTATGGAATGTGATTATATAACATCAATATAATCCGAATTTGTAGTATTGTTTAATTTTTAAATCGACCGAATTTATTTCTAATTTACGCATTTTTAAAACTAAAATTTGTTTTTATGGAAACAAGGATTAGTGAAAAAATGTTGCACGTTATTGTGAATATTTGATGATTAATAACGACCAAAAATATGACAAATAAAATGTGCTACTAAGAACCACGATTGGACAATAACATTGCCCAGCCGTTTCACTTATTCATGCTCGCCGCAAAACCAACACTAGTTTGTAAATCTAAATTCTTACCGTAAAAAATTAACACATAATAATAAAGACCGAAAATATGATTAAAATACATAATACTATGCCATACATGCAATACCTATCTTGTAGATTTTTGCTTCACAATGCAGTAAATCCTGGTGGTGTGGGGTGACGGGCTTGAACCCCCTTACTTTTTGGTAGTCCGTTGCTATAACCGGCATCTCCAACCTCCCACTCTTCTACAAAAAGCCCACTAAGTGTTATATGTTGTGTTCGGATCCCCACTTCTTTACAGATTTACGCGCCTGTTGCTTCAACTTACATAATGATCCTAACATTTTTTATTTCATCATCATGACTGATTTGAAGTACAACAGGTACTACAGACTGAGATTTAAAGTATATCGTTTACCTTAAAACTGAAGGGGTTATAAAAAATCCCGAATTTGGAAGTTCGTGGGTGTGGTAATACTTGTCGCAGCCAGTAATTTTCTGGAAGCGTATCATTCCAAAAATTTGCAAATTTCTTGATTTTGCAAAATCTAATGCATCAAGTATATAATTATCTGGGTAACACAAAATGCAAAATTTCTGGGTGCTACAAACTGTTATTCACCCTGAACCTGTCTACCATAACTTTTAAAATATATCTGTAACGTATTCCTTGAAGCGCTATCAAACAGTTTCAATTTTTACCGGATTTATAAATCATAACAAGATTGGGTTGAATTTAGTTTTGATAGCTGAGTCGAGTCGAGCCAGAGAAATGCGACTTAAAAGCAATGTAGAATACTTAATCGTAGGATTTACCCTAGATAATAGTAACTGTTAATATTCCTTTGCTGCTATGTCACTTTATGAGGAAGCTAAACCAGTGCCGCAGCAAACCATGTGATTTTTGAGATTACACAAATCAGAAATATGCATGGCATAGTGTATAAATAGTGATCCAAATTAGCTTCCCAAAAATGCTACGTTTCGCGGGTTTTAACAGCGAAATTTAGGTAGCAAGCTTTCTCAGACTTATTATTGCCACGTTGGTACGTCTTGTGGCACTAGTTACATTATCACCTCTCTTGTTTATCAAGTTTAGGATATTTAGCTGTATTTTGAAACTGTATGGGAAACGCTCTCCACAGTTAAAGCGGCCACCAATGTAATGCAGGACAGTTTAGTGAAGACGTGGCCTAGTGTTAGTGGTTTAGAGCGCAGTCCTACCAATCGACGAGATTAAGTGTTCAAGTCTCATCGAAGCCAATATTTTTCCATTTTTCTAGATTTTGTTTCAGCAAATAAATGGCGCACCTAAGGTCAAAAACAGTATCAGCCTAACATAGCACTAATGAAACGGTGATTGAGGACCTTGTTCTCATTGCATTTATTGAAGTGAATTGATAAGCCAAAACCAAGGCTGATTTTGTATGCCAAAGCCGAGTCTATGTAGCTTCACAAATATTAACGAGCTGACCTAAAATAGATTAGGTCAAACCTTACCGTGCTTCCTGTTGAACACATCCCACAAATTACTGTTATTTAGAAACATTAGTTACAAGTAAATTGGTAATTACTTGTTTAAAAAGTTCCGGTTTTACCATACTAACTTCCACATTCGCTAATCTTTTTGGGAGGCTTGATTCAGTGAACCACTGTTGGACAAAATTCGGGACACTAAAAGTCGGCCGGCCAACGATGGTCCCAACGATCGGCTGTTAAGAATTTACCAGCTGTTAACGGACGCAAGTCTGTCGGCCGACCTTTAACAATTTTCTGCAGTTGACAGCCGCAAAAGCCGTTCGTCAGCAGTTATGAGCCGTCGGCCGGCCGATCTATACGTACTGCCGTTTAGCAAGTAAAAGTTAAACCACAGTTAGACAAACTTTCTCGAGTTTATCAGTTTTTGGTTTAGGAATTATGTATTAGGAGCACAATGTATTGTCAATTTTTTATTTTTGTTGGTGCGGTTTGCCGGCAGAAGCAGAAATTACAAACGTAACGTAAAGCAGATGTAGTCCAAAATTTTGCGAGGGGGGAGGCGAACTAAGAGGGCGTGTTTTGTTTCAGGATGAAATTTACACAGAACATAGGAAAATTAGAGAAGCAACTAGTAATAAACGATTTTTTGCGTTTATGAATATATTATAATGCTTTTGAACTGCTCAATAGAGGACATGCTGTACCAATGCTATTGAATTAGTACACTGAACATTTAAATGCCACTTTCCTATCTTCAGTGGTATGGAATATACTATATATTAGGAAACCACTTCAGTGGCACAAATCCCTGCCCGGCCTTCTCCAAAATTATGCTAACTACTGAAATCATAACTGCACGGCATGATCTTGATTCCCGCAGTTCATCTGTGAGGTCCCTCAGTCATAATGGGGATATTATAGAATACTGTAACTGTCAGAAAAACTTAACTATCTGTAAAGTAACGACTAATTACAATTAAGATATAAGGGAAAATAGCATTCGCAGAAGAAAATTTGAAGACTTTTTTTTTTAAATTAGGAAAAATCAGCGCAGTGGAGTTAAAAGTTGTAATGACAAATTTGAAGACTTTTTGCTAAGATTAGGAAAAATCCTCGCTATGGGTTTAAAAGTTGTAATGACAAATTTAAAGAATTTTTGCTAAAATTAGGAAAACTCCTCGCAATGGGGTTAAAAGTTGTAATGACAAATTTGAAGACTTTTTGCTAAGATTAGGAAAAATCCTCGCTATGGGATTAAAAGTTGTAATGACAAATTTGAAGACTTTTTGCTAAGATTAGGAAAAATCCTCGCTATGGGGTTAAAAGTTGTAATGACAATTTTGAAGACTTTTTGCTAAAATTAGGAAAAATCCTCGCAATGGGTTTAAAAGTTGTAATGACAAATTTGAAGACTTTTTGCTAAAATTAGGAAAACTCCTCGCAATGGGTTTAAAAGTTGTAATGACAAATTTAAAGACTTTTTGCTAAAATTAGGAAAACTCCTCGCAATGGGGTTAAAAGTTGTAATGACAAATTTTAATTCAAATTTTATTTAGAACTTGGAAAACACTCCGCAAAACCTATTCTGGGAAATGAAATCGTTTATTTAAATTGATATACTGATGTAGTGTTGAACTGTAGTGCTGACTGTAGAGGTTTGTATTGATGTAGTGTTAAACATTGTAAAGCAGTTTCGTCTTTTGTTTGCAGTGAACTTCTATGCAGGACACGACCAAACAAAACAATGAACAAGATTTTGCATGTGATTTTGTATATGCTTTCTTTTGTGAACAAACAAGACAGCAACCCAAGCTTTTATACATTATTGTTTTACGCGTAAATTAATTGGGCAATTAGGTATAAATGGAAGATGGAATTTTCTTAAATATCGGACAATATGACCTTGTTACTGTAAGGGATATCAAACAATTGATGAAACTGCCCCTTTCACCTTCTCCGCAGAACTGCAAAATCTGACCGCACTCCAACTCTAATTGCAGCCATTGTATAATAGGACATGCTCCGACCCGCGTAGTTAAGCATAGTAGAAATAGCATATATTTTTTCATTGCAAAAACTAGAACTAAAACCATATCAAATCAATGAATTCGAATAAGAATACAATACATAACCGGTTATCATTTTTAATCACATAGGCTCCTGCTATCATAATGATGGTTTTAACTTATTCAGCTAAGTGCTACTACGACAATAGGTACTCCGATACTCGGTGATCTCCGTGTCTTAAGTTTAGAAGTCACCTCTGTCGTGACTTGTGAAATAAAATTTTTACAGTCGAAATACCCGGGACTACCCGGTGACCTAGCCGTGTACCCGACACGTCCTCTAATCTAAGGCGGGTACCCGGATACCAGCGCCGGCGCGTACCTCATGCTTCCTTTGTTCTATGAGTTCTTTCTCAGATTCACACAAAACAATCAAGAATTGAAGGGTTTAATTTGGTACATTTGGGGACTCCCAACATTTTAAGTTATAACTCTTGCCAGAGAGATTTGTTCGAGAAATGCCCCAATTCTTTTATCGAAACTTACAACTTTGTCAACGCACTTGTTTTCAAGGTACGAGCCAAAGTTTAAGAAATTTCTAAGGAGAAATTTTCGAAATTTCGATAAAGTTAGCTTCTTCCTTGTTGTCGCTTAACGTATGATTAAAGTGTTCTTTAACCCGCCAAGAAGTTGGTTTCGTTGGTTTAAACTTTAATTGGGCAGGATTGCAGCACGCTATTCAGAATGGAGAGGGCTCGCTGAAAAGTGAGAGGGAAGCAGTAAGAAAAAATTGCCGAGGCCGCCTTACGGCGACCCTCCTTTTGTCAAAAACTTGCGGGCGGTCTCCACGTACTCTCTTACAGCGCGCCTGATATTGGGTAAGGGATTAACCCAACTGTACGATACAGAAGGATAACGCTGGTAAATTTTGGTACCAAAAATGTTAAATTTTGGTATTATTTTATGGTAGTTGTACACAGAAGGCAAAAATGGTTTATAGGTTTTCGGATGAACTGATTATGATGAATTTTTAGCTTTGGAATAAAATTTTAAATATTACTTCAATTTCTTAGCTGCCTGAACTGAACTGGTTAACTGGTGGATAAAAAAGTTAACCAAAGAAATTAAATCTTGGTGGCACCTAATATTTTGTTAAATGACACGCACAAGGGGCACCCGTTTCGTACCCGGGGCTCCGAAAACTCAGAAAACGTCGGTACCTCAACCTCTCCACATTGTAAAAATCAGCAATAAATTATTTTATGTATTTCTGAAATATTCGATAGTGGATTTGAACCGGCTAAACTCAAGATAGACATCTGTGACATTGAGTAATGGATACTTTAAAATCATACAAGCTTTGTGCAATTATTAAACTAGCCGTTGTTAAATATCAGACACGTCGCAAAGTGTGTCATTACATAAATAATGGAAACTCAGCGGTCCTAGGAAAGCATTTAGGGTTTGTGCATTAGATTTACTTTGAAGGACATAATGAATTAGTTTGGCGTTGATCGGTTGCTTCACTTTTGTTCCCGAATAGCAATACAGACCACCCTACGCTCGATGCTCTATTATATTGCGGATTTTTATAACTAGCATCTAGCCATTTCCCATGTGTTTGACAGACATCATTTTCAATTTTGTAATTAATGTGTGTGTTCAATTTATTAACACCCACAAATTTTCACACTACTGGCTTTTAGTAAAGTGTGTGTACCCAGAAATTATCAAAATTGTGGTGTACCGAAATTAACCCAGTAATTTGATAATGTGTGGGTGCAAATAAATTGCCTGCACCCATTAAGTTTTCGGGCGAAATCAAGATCTAGTAATTTTAATTTTTGTGGTGCAAATTTTTTTCCCTTCTTCAGCTTTAAAGTGAACCATCTATAGTTCGTGTTGCAATTACAGCTATTAAAGCTAGTCCGCCGTTGGGCCTCGCGCCCCACCCGACTCCGCTCCAACAATCGGATTACTAATAAATAACTAAATATACAAATAAAAATTACAAATAAATAACGCACTGTGAGCGATGGTAGCCAACAGAGCAGCGGCTACTATACATATCTTTATAGGTTTTTGTCGAATGTATTATATGATTTCCAAGCTAAACTGATCACGCTTACAATCAGATCTTGATATTGGGCTAAGCAAACAACACGAAATTTGCAAAAAGCAATTTTTTTGAAATACCATCCCGGTAGGTTTGACATACTTTCAGGCGTCTTAGAAATAGCTATAGTACGGTCTTGCATATTTTTGAAAAGGTCTCATCGGATTTTTTCGTTTCCGGCCTGATTTAATACTGGTTTTCATACATTGAAATATCTTAACGCCGGCCTGGGCAATCTAATCTGGACCTAATAGATACGTCGCAATTGCTATTGTTTGTTACAGCGCCGCTGTAAAACGCTTCAGAAATAAGGCGAACATGGTATGTAAACGTCCAGCAGTTAAAAATCTTTGCGCACCTTGCTACATGAAAAGACGTCTATGACTTCAATGGTTTTTGGGATTAGTCGCTCTTCGCTAAGTTTACGACGCCGCTAATAAACTCCCAGTAATCGCACACATTACTCGAGTGACATTCTATGCTGCCAGGCGTTGGCCCGCGCGCAATCCGTGGGGAGAAAATTTGCCCCGCCATGCGCGCAGGGGTGATGTCTCGTGGGTGGAGCCGCTGCATTTTTGACTCCGGTTCTGGCCCTATTGTACGTTATATACTGGATTCGATAGGTATCCATGGTGGGTAGTGGAGAGTTACCCGTGCAAGAATGGGGCCTCACTAAAGTTATGTTTGGCTCCTTAGCCCCCGCGACCCGAATCAGGTCGGAAAGTTTCAGCAATTACATATACGCAAACCTATTGTACAAACAATACCTATTGTACATTATATACTGGATTCGATAGGTATCCATGGTGGGTAGTGGAGAGTTACCCGTGCAAGAATGGGACCTCACTAAAGTTATGTTTGGCTCCTTAGCCCCCGCGACCCGAATCAAGGCGGAAAGTTTCAGCAATTACATATACGCAAAATAACAGAAATTTTAAGGAATAAATGCAAGGAGAAACTAGTGACATTGGGTAAACTTTGGGGTTACCCACTCCTCTGTCCCAGCCATCCCAGCTACTGCTTATATAACTGACCGATCTTGCACACCGGTTCGCTTAGTTCATGTACCCATCACCTAAAACAATTTATTTTAAATGTAAAAAATTAGCCAATCGTGTGCGATACGAATTTTTAGATGTTTATATATATATACTTCATTAAAATTTAAAAATGCATTTAATCAAAAGTTATAAATCCAAAATACAGATTTTTAGAGAATTTCGGTTTTAAAGATATGACGACATCGGCTGAAATTTAGAATGGCACAATAAAATATTGGTCGAAATCTTGAAAATAATCATTCTATCATTAATAAATTAGGCAAAATGATAATATTATATTAGTTCTAATTTTAATATGCAACGCTTTGATTTTTATCGGGTTAAATTTAAAAAATTTCAATAGCTTGCCAGGCTACGCCCAATATGCAACAACGCGTCACGCTCTCTAACCAAAACTATAATATCCATATTGATCGATTTTGACTAATAAAGAATAATTATCGTTTCTACAACAAAAATGACTTGTCGACGGTTAATGTTGGCTATACATTGAGTGGTATTTTACCTGTTAAATACGTTAAGGTCACTGTTTTAAACCTACATAGGGGACTTCATTTTACCCTGCGGGGAAACTTCGGTGGATTAAGGAATAATTACTTTTGACTATTAAATTAAAAAGTTTTAGGTTTATTTCAGCTTTTTGTACGTAACGGACTAGAACAGATTAATTGCAAACGCTGCTGAATATATACAATGAAAGCAATAATATTAGCGCGGCTTGTGACCAATATGGCAATCAATAAGGACAGGAAATGCGAAAACATACAGGTGATCTGAAATTCTAATTAGTCACATCTAGCGGGTGCAGATTATTAATGCCAATGTGATAACATTTCATTAGTTCTAATTTATAAGCTAATTGCTTTGGTTTATGCATTTCAGACTGATGTATTAAAGATTTGACAGGCTTAGACCAATGTGTGACCAAACTTCACACTCTATAGCCAAAGTTATGTTCTAGTAGCCGTATTGTCCGATTTATATACATTCCGACATGAAATTGGCAAACAACAACTATATAAAATCGTTAATTTCGCTTAAAAGGCTCTTTAGTGTATCTTACGTTTTATAAAAAATACTTTCAAAATTTTCCAAAGCTCAAGAGAAAACTCTATTCCGGAAGTCAACATCAAAAAAGCATGCACATGTTATTGCCGTCACCTTAAAGTCAAAAAATATTTGTCTGAAACACAATTATCGAAAAACCAAATTTCAAAATTTTCCAAAGCTCAAGGGGAAATATACTCAGGAAGCCAATACCAAAAAAGCATGCACATGTCAATGCCGTCATCTTAAAACGAAAAAATATTTGTCTGTGACACAATTAGCAAAAAACCAAATTTCAAAATTTTCCAAAGCTCAAGGGGAAATATACTCAGGAAGCCAATACCAAAAAAGCATGCACATGTCAATGCCGTCATCTTAAAACGAAAAAATATTTGTCTGTGACACAATTAGCAAAAAACCAAATTTCAAAATTTTCCTAAGCTCAAGGGGAAATATACTCAGGAAGCCAATACCAAAAAAGCATGCACATGTCAATGCCGTCATCTTAAAACGAAAAAATATTTGTCTGAAACACAATTACCAAAAAACCAATATCCAGAATCTAATATGTAAACTCATCTTAACTATGATCCAAGTGTTACAGTTTTGGCGCGAGAATATATGTGAAAGGTTATTATCAGACAGCCATTTGTTGTCACAGCAGCAATGTCGCATCATTTTTAAAGACTGCAATATAAACCGAAGCTTCAAAGTCCTGTGTGGTCTTTAATCAAAATAGAACCTAGCTTGCCTTTCTTTATGTAATTGAAAGCATTGTAGGGTAAACGTCTCGGATTCATCCTGAAATACTTAAAGCAATATAATACATAGTCATTAGTAATTGAAGCCGTAGAATATTAAATTATCAAATATATATACAATTTAATCAAATCATTGTTATACTATTTAATTATGCGAATAATTCATCAATGGACACCTAGTGGCGCGCGATTTCATGTCGACACTACGACACTGCTGGCAAATTCGGTATGAGTGGAACTCTGCTTGATCATTTAAAGGCAGTTTCTTAAAGCCAGAGTTTCCTGGGATCCTCGAGCAAATACAATAATCTTGCTATCAAAACTATATCGACCTTGACTGAAAGGTATTGTGTCACTTATGATTCTGTTGTAGCAAAAGACGATAGGTTTACGGTGCAGTGAAGGTGTGACGCTATGAGGAAATCTGACGGCGACCGAAACGCTTAATTGAATCTGTACTTTCACACATTTTAAAATGTCTCACATATAGTTCCATATTTATAGGTATCTATTTACTGACGTGATGCTTGCAAATGCTTTTGCCATGGAAATTTAAATCTTATCAAATATACGGTCGGCACCAACTGCTGTGTAGTCGTAGTAAGACGTTATACATTTTAATGTGGACCTCCAAAATGCTGTAATTTAACGAATATATAATATATGCTGTAATTTAACGAATATATAATATTTATATATATATATAAACCATACTACAGGCCATCCGGGAACGGTTTTGAATCTGAGGAGGCAAGCTAAGATTAAACCAAGTGTTAAATGCCATTTCGAAAATATATCTAAGGAATACTAAGCATTCGTAGGATGCAACGACTCATTCCAAAACAAAAAGTATTATTTGCTTTTTATGGGGAAACACAAGGACTTTTAGCTTGATTGCTAACGTTTTTTCCCGGGTCTCTGCATACACATGTCGAAGCTGGGGTTCAGGGGCGGCCCCTAAAACCACGGGCCTTTCCCCGGGCCATGGTCTACAATTGTGGGTACCGGCCCATCTAATCTCCTGACGCTACAATCCCCCCAACCTGCGCATACTGGAAAAGTGGCAAAAATTGGGTGGAATTGGCAAATATGAGGTTGCGAATGGGGAGGAGTCGTCAACTTTTGGTCACCAACTCCCTGACGACCTCCCTCCCCCGAGCGCCTCTTGCCCCCTGCCGAACACCTAAGACCTCGGAGTGTCCGCATGTATGATACTAAATATATATAGCAATTAAGTATATTTAGTATAAACGCTTATATAATATACCATTTCTATTAAATGCATACCATTTCTGATTATTAAATATATATGTATATAAATACCATATTGTAAGTATATTGTTATTATTAACGATAAGGAAAGTCAAAATTATATAAAGCAGAATTTGTATTAATTTGGATAACAGCAGCAGAGGTTTAAGGGAGCTGGCATTGTCGGGTTTGGACTGTTTGTGTCGAATAAGCATGTTTTCAAGAACCCGTTAATTCCGTAAAGTAACCTTATTCTGAGTCTGAATTAGTACCTGAGTCGTTTAGTTAAGCTGTAACTACAAATTCATAACGACAAACTATGCCACTGCACTTAATACAGTGTTGGAACAACGCAGAGATGTTCAATTGTGGATTATTCGTGTTCTAGTATTTACATATATAATCATATAATATCTAAAAATATACTAAATATACACATTTCATATATATATTAGAAGAATCTATTAGCAGCATCTGAAGCTGAATTGCAAGCGACAACTGTCAACTCAAGTAGTGCAGCGGTGTTGGTTTAAAGATATGGGTGCTTTCGTTCTGCTGTCAGGATACTCCCCACATCTCCGTGGAGGGTGAAACCATTGGGAACGTTACCGCTTCCGCTACCCGGGATCTGGCTGCTTCGACAATGGCGTTTTAAACAGAATTGCGCCGCCGGATCTGTATTACCTAAACCTAAAGAAACCGTAGCGAAACAATGTGATAAGCCCAACACCGAAGCTCAGAGTCTTCGACTCGTGCGTCATCCCTGTTCTATTATGCCTGCTGAGACTTGGACTCCAAAGCATTCAACATACCTAAAGTTGGAACTGTTCGAACGCATTTGCCTGCGTAAAATACCGGGCGTAAACGCGACTCAGTCACACTTAAAACTGCTCTCTGTACGGCTTACCCAGCAGAAATTCCAGCATCGCGTCAACTATTGCAACAGTGCGTCTGCGACGGAGCGGCCATATACTAAGGATGGCTGATAACACGACTAACAAAAACGATACTGCTGACTGACAAAACACCGAACTGGAGAAGACCTCGAGGACGAGTCTTTACAACCTGGAAACGGGCAGTGGCGACGGAGGTAGAGGAGCTATTCATAGACATGCATAGAGACGCTGGTGACGAGCGCCTATAAAGGTCATGGTCGTGCATGCAATGAATCATAATCTGTGAAGATCGTGAATCAAACCGGTTCTGGCCCCCACTTCAGTGGGGACAGGTGAAGTATATATGTATATATTATATTGCCATATGAAAAATTAAAATTGCTATATTTCGGCATTACGAAATGCAGATCGTGTTATAATGAAACTGTGTTCATCTAAAATCTAGCGCCGTAGTTAGGACACTGGATTTAGCTCGCGCCTCAACAGGCCTCAAGCCTGATGTTATACGGAAAAAGCCTTCGCAAATTTATTATACTGTTCTATTGGGGGCTTCGGAAAGTGTTACTTATACAGTTTTATCGAAAGGGGGAGGGGCTCACTACAGCAATGCCTATGCTTTGGTGTTTGGAGGCGCGGGCCTAGACACCGGTACTGGTGCTTGTTTATTGGAGAGGGGCTCAGATACCGTTCTTGTGGCCCTGCAAAACTTTGTAAACACAAAGGAACTTTTATCTGTAGGTTGTAGTTTATGTTACATTAATGTCCAACAGCAGTTAAGCACACATTATAACAGTTAGCGTTCAATAGTTGCTAAAAAGTTTGCTTTTTTCATCTACCTTTATGTTGATACTAAGGAGATACTAAGACCACTGTACCTTGGTGTAAACTTATACTTAGATACTTATACTAAGACCTGTAAAATTCGTATGAGCTTGCTCTGAAGGTAAAAAGAGTTTCCGTTTCGGAACTGGTATATATTCGGTTGCGGCTTGTGATTCTGTAACGCTCGCTGCTAATCCTACTAAACAGTGAAATTAGCAAAGTCACTCAACATAACATAGGGACTTATCAACACTTTTACTGTATAATACCACATTAACCAGCGTCCACGTTATCATGTCGCCAACGCTTGGAACCTATGTACCAATACAGTGTCAGGCACACTGTCGACAACATTGTGTCTTAGACACCCCTTTGTTTTTATAAATTTTTCAAGTGTAAGGGGTATCGCCACTTTTAGACGGTGTCAAGTACACGGTGTTTTCATTTTATTGACGGTGTGCGGCATAAACATTTCAACGTGTATATGGTCTAGACACCAATATCGAACATTTAAATAAACAACACATCACAGTTAACTAATAAGCCCTATTAGCTACAGACGGTGTGCGCTACAGTTAACTCGAACAAAATTGGTAGCTAACGGTGCGTACGACACCGTAAACAAAAATGTAGTAGTTAGGTGTGTGCCATACACCCTCCGAAATTGATTTACCGGGTGTGACCTTGGCGGGTTGTGCAGTAGAGTCGCGACTACAGGGCAACAAAAGTTCCAAGCAGCTGGGAAATCATAACGTGAACGCCGCATTATTATGCTAGAGACAATAGATACATAGGCATATCATATATACAATCGCTATATCAAAAGATATCGCCTTTGGCTTTTACTTTTGACTATTCTCATAAAAGCAGAAAAATCATTTCTAAATCGGAGACTATAAAAATGTTTTTTGTGCATTTTCTGCTATCGTGAGTTTGCGTAGTTTGTACAACTTTTAAACTATAACCACAGTACTCGAATTGTTCTGGCTTATAACTCCAGTTCACTTAAAGTAAAGTTTGTTGTGCTAAATGAGATAGATATGCCACTGAACTAATAAACATGACTGTAATTAGAAATACCTGGTGTAACCATGGCTAATATATGTACTATCTGAATACTAAAAAAAGTCTATAATACAGGACAGTTTATTTACAGTTCCCGACTATTAACCATAACTAGGGTAAACTTGCAGAAAGTGGACGCTTTTGCAAAAAAAATATTATTAAAAAACATGTCTGGACACTCGCGCCGTGCAAAAAATAGGCAATTCCAATTTTTCGGTAAAACTTAGTAAATCGCCTTAAACTTTCAAAATTAATTTCTTAAATTCGCTTGTTTCGGCAGGGTCCCTTTTACTGTATTTAGCATGTTCTTGTTCACATGTCGAATTATTATGTAGTGAATTTGAAGCATTACCTGTACTTTGTGCATGTCTAGCATAAAGTTGAGAAACAACACAACCCCTAAAGTTAGATATGAAACGCAAAAGGTTTGCAACAATAAAATAAATAAGCGAAACTATTTCAACTTGATTCAATTAAACAATGAATTTATCTAGTTTTCAGATTTCTTAAAATAAATTAGCGAAACTATTTCAACTTGATTCAATTAAACAATGAATTTATGCAGTTTTCAGATTTCTTAAAATAAATAAGCGAAACTATTTCAACTAGATTCAACTAAACAATGAATTTATCTAGTTTTCAGATTTCTTAAAATAAATAAGCAAAACTATTTCAACTTGATTCAATTAAACAATGAATTTATCTAGTTTCAGATTTTTTAAAATAAATAAGCGAAACGATTTCAACTTGATTCAATTAAACTATGAATTTATCTAGTTTTCTGATTTCTTAAAATAAATAAGCGAAACTATTTCAACTTGATTCAATTAAACAATGAATTTATCTAGTTTTCAGATTTCTTAAAATAAATAAGCGAAACTATTTCAACTTGATTCAATTAAACAATGAATATATTTAGTTTTCAGATTTCTTAAAATAAATAAGCGAAACTATTTCAACTTGATTCAATTAAACAATGAATTTATCTAGTCTTCAGATTTCTTGAAATAAATAAACGAAAATATTTCAACTGGATTCAATTAAACAATGAATTTATCTTGTTTTCAGATTTCTTAAAATAAATAAGCGAAACTGTTTCAACTTGATTCAATTAAACAATGATTTTATCTAGTTTTCAGATTTCTTAAAATAAATAAGCGAAACTATTTCAACTTGATTCAATTAAACAATGAATATATTTAGTTTTCAGATTTCTTAAAATAAATCAGCGAAACTATTGCAACTTGATTCAATTAAACAATGAATTTATCTAGTTTTCAGATTTCTTGAAATAAATAAACGAAAATATTTCAACTGGATTCAATTAAACAATGAATTTATCTAGTTTTCAGATTTCTTAAAATAAATAAGCGAAACTATTTCAACTTGGTTCAATTCAACAATGAATTTATCTGGTTTTCAGATTTCTTAAAATAAATAAGCGAAAATATTTCAACTTGATTCAATTATGCAATGAATTTATCTAGTTTTCAGATTTCTTAAAATAAATAAGCGAAACTATTTCAATTTGATTCAATTAAACAATGAATTTATCTAGTTTGCAGATTTCTTAAAATAAATAAGCTAAATTATTTCGAATCTATTAAATTAAACAATTAATTTATCTTGTTTTCATTTTTATTAAAATAAATAAGCGAAACTATTTCAACTTGATTTAATTAAACAATGAATTTATCTAGTTTTCAGATTTCTTAAAACAAATAAGCGAAATTATTTCAACTTGATTCAATTAAACAATGAATTTATCTAGTTTTAGATTTCTTAAAATAAATAAGCGAAACTATTTCAACTTGATTCAATTAAACAATGAATTTATCTAGTTTTCAGACTTCGCCACACATGTTATAGTAAGAATACATTCGGCTCAATATACTTATATCTATCATAACAGCATTATCCAGAGCTATATGACACACGTTACGCGGTGCATGCCTAGAGAGGCCACTAGATGGATAGAAACCATGATTGTCAATATCAGAAAGTTAAATAGCCCGGCAATCTGTAGACTCATGAAGCCGTTCGGGTGCTTAGAGATAATTACGCTTTACTGCTAGATTTGCGATAGTAGCGTTGTGATCCGGTGCTGAGCAAAGTTTAGACCCAAAAAAACAGGATCGATGATGATCGACCCTACCGAAGAGCGTGACGCTCTTCAGTTTTTACATACTATCGCCCACGATATGTCTCAATTTACCCTGCTCCGGTTTATGACCTACTTGGTGGGCCATAAACACAAATATCCCAGACTTTTTCGTTGATCAACACCTACATACCCCGCCAACTTCTTGGACCACTGACTTGTAACCGAACCCATGCTCATAAGCCACTAAATTTTCACCCCTCTCGTGAATATGGACCACTAAATTCAGAGTTCCGGCAACATCAGGTCCATACCAACTTATATTCCACCCATGTTGTTGGACCACTATTTCAGACACCACCCATGTTCTTGGACCACGATTTTAATATTTTGAAAAATATTTTGAAAAATGAAATAGTGGTCCGTCAAAGAACATGGGAAGGGACTGAAATAATGGTCCAAGTGCAACAGCATGGCAGGGGGTCTGAAATAGTGGTCCAAGAATATGTGAAGCGTCTGAAAAAGGTCCATGAATCAAGAACATAAGTAGGGTATAAGTCGGCGGTACATGAACCAGGGGGCGTCTGAATTTAATGGCCTACGAATATGTGTGGAATGGATATTTAGTGCTCCATCAACATGGGCGAGGTACAAGTCGGTGGTCCAAGAATCTGGTTGGGTATGCATGTGGTGGTCCAAGAACAGGAGTGGGGTTGGGTAGTCGTGTTTATGACCCACCAAGTTGGTCATAATCCTGGGAGGATTAAGGGCTAAAACAACCGCGACGTACCGCGTACGATAGTAAAGAAAAGCTGAAGATTGTAACTTTCTTCAATACCGTCGATCATCATTGAATCTTGCTAAAAGATATTATTCATCCTTGCACTATATAATAACAGTGTCTATATGCAAAGTTCACATGCTGTTAACCTTGCTTATTTCGTTCAAACAGCTAACACAGTGTGTTTGGGCTATATAATTGGCTAATGTAAACTGCTGCGGTATAGTTTTTCTCGAAATAAAAATGAATTTTTTATAATAACGTAGCCTATAAGCAATCATGACTTTACTTGCAGGCTGCGGAAAATGTTGGTTTGAAGAGAGAGAGTTATAAAACTATCGTAACAACAATCATTCTGTATTCCCCTATGTTCGTACAGGACTGTTCCCCACAGGTTTTAGTTTGTTTCAATTTTAAAATTCATATCGTTGGCGACAGCAACATTTATATACATGTCATACGCAGGTGTATATATTTTTTGAATCATAAACGTTTATATATTATGATACAAAAAATTATAAAGATATCTATGATGTAATATCAATTGATTGCATTAAATCTCTGTTTAGGTATATTTATGGATCAAATGATTTTCACATTTGAACAGGTTTTAGTTTGTTTCAATTTTAAAATTCATATCGTTGGAGACAGCAACATTTATATATACATGTCATACGCAGGTGTATATATTTTTTGAATCATAAACGTTTATATATTATGATACAAAAAAATTATAAAGATATCTATGATGTAATATCAATTGATTGCATTAAATCTCTGTTTAGGTATATATATGGATCAAATGATTTTCACATTTGAACAGGTTTTAGTTTGTTTCAATTTTAAAATTCATATTGTTGGCGACAGCAACATTTATATACATGTCATACGCAGGTGTATATATTTTTTGAATCATAAACGTTTATATATTATGATACAAAAAAATTATAAAGATATCTATGATGTAATATCAATTGATTGCATTAAATCTCTGTTTAGGTATATATATGGATCAAATGATTTTCACATTTGAAGTTTTGACTCATGTCAAACTGAATGGTGTGACGTTATATTCTTAAAAAGAAAGGTATTTAGTTCGGGCGTCTGAAGGGGCCAATTTAGCTTTAAGCGTATTAGCATATGGTTCAATTAATATTAATTTCGAATTAGGTATAGTATATGGAGAGCAGCATAGTGTAGCTTTATACGCGCCCTAGGCTTTATGTTTCCGATCAGCGTGACTATGACCATTGACATCAAATTTGTTTTTATTTTCAAAATTTTTTGTTTATCCGAGCTTACGTTGACAACGAAAACTTTCGATATTTTTAAGACCATAAATATAAATTTTGTGTCTCATTCGAAGCAAAATAAAATTGATCAAGTTTATAAATATTAGGGTGTGTTATATATACAAGTTCAAACTTTTTGCTCAAACTTTGAGCTCAAAATTTGATCAAATTTTGATCAAAATTTGACGGTGATTTTTAAAGAAAAATTGCGATATTTCAAAATCAGAGATCAAAATTTGAGCTCAAACATTTTCAGGTAATACATCTCGTCCATGATTGGCAACAGGAATATTCATGAAAAGTTTGAACTGTATTCACACGTTCAAACTTGCAAAAAATTGCAAAAAGGATGCTTTCAAATTTTGATCAAAATTTGAGCTCAAATTTTGATCAAAATTTGAGCAAAAAGTTTGAGCGTGTGAACACGCCTTAAATATTAATTAATCGGCCTTTATCTCTTTTTCTCATAGACTCTCACAACTGATCAGGTCAGAAATTACTACCGTTTTTCTTCTCCCACCCTCTTTTTTACATTTGTCTAGAACACCACCCTACTTAGTTGCTTTGGCTACGGGCCTGCCACTTATAAAGATTAAACATGAATGGATCGGGGATTATTTGAAGCGATTTCCTTCTGCTCAGATATGATTGGACTCCATCGAACCATACGATAAAATTATGGATTTATTGAAAAAATTACAAAAATTTCAGTAGCGTTAATACACTTCTGTTTCGAAAAAATAGGATTGACTATAGTTCGTGATGTTAACATC
>JASANE010024181.1:0-86079 GCA_030248225.1 Trileptium ribeirensis | reverse complement strand
GTGATAGGGACGCATACTTTGTAGTTTATGTCTCCTGGTTGCAACGGGTGCATGTACAGTATCTTAGTGTCCTGAGCTATCTCGAAGTAATGAGCTCGCATTTCAATTCTTAGTGCGCCTAGCGCGGCCCTGGGCCGTGTTTTGTTATATAAATACTACCAAATTGGACCCAATTCCGGGTCATTTCGTTGTATATATGGTAAGAGCCGTACTAAATTAAAATCTGGGAGATCTGAAAAGAACGGTAAGTATATGTTTTCGTGAGTGTCCTGTGCGTCCTCGATCCTAACGGTTGGTAGTATTTCTGTTTCGTAGTGCATCATTAATTTCATGAGTCTATCGAATTCCTGTTCCGTTGGTAGTGTGGTAGCTCTTAGTCCTACGGTTTCTGACTCGGGTCGGTGTGGTCTTTTTGATCCTCGAGCCTGAGGTCCGACTCCAGAACCCGAGATAGTTGTGGTACGTACTGACATTACTGGTGTTTCTCCTGGCTCCATTCTAATTGGGATAGCGCTGAGCGTGGTTGCTTGCTGTGTTAGCGTTGCTGGGGGTACTGTAGTGATCTGCGTGTCGGGAACCAGTTGTGATGGGATTGCTTCAGGGTTTGGCTGGCCTGGGGGAGCTACTGGGATTCCCGTTATAGGGGTTGGTGCGCCTGTTGCGAGTGGTGCCACTGTGCGTACGGGATACGGCAGGTGCGATTGGTCCCATGCTGCGCAGGTTGTTGGTGGACGAGGGCCGGTGGGTCGTCCCCGACCTATCATTAATATTTCATACGTATCTCCTGGTTCCTCGCTTATGGATGGGTCGTACCTAGGATCCCGCAACAAAGCATCAGCATTGCCGTTTTCTTTACCTGGCCTATATTGTATTTCAAATCCTCCGAATTCAAGTAATAATTCACTACGCCATTGGGATAAGCTTGAATTCCTGGGTGGCTTGTCAAACAAGGCTTTTAGCGGCTTGTGATCGGTTTCGACATAAAATTTGTGCCCTACTAAATAATGCTTGAAGTGTAGCGCTGCCCATCTGATCGCGAGAGCTTCGGCTTCGATTGCGGGGTATCGGCGCTGATAATCTAGCAGGGCTTTGCTTGCGTACGCAATGGGTTTGAGACCTTGTTTGGTTTTCTGCGATAGCACTGCGCCCATTGCGTATCCTGAAGCGTCCGTTTGCAAAATAAACGGCTGTGTGAAATCAGGGTGCACTAGCACGGGTTCATCTAATAGCGCCTGTTTTAGCTTCTTAAATGCTTCCTCGCACTTAGGAGTCCATTTAAATACTGCATCCTTGCGTTTTAATTCGTTCAAGGGTTCGCATATGTCTGAGTAGTTCGGTATAAATTTGTGGTAATACCCTACTAGTCCTATGAAGCTTTGAAGCTGCTTCAACGTCTCTGGACGTTTGAATTCATCGATTGCTATTGCCTTTTCGGGATCTGGTTTTACACCTTCTGTGCTAATTATGTGTCCTAGATATTTTAGACTACCTCGACCAAAGTGACATTTTGATAGTTTTAATTTCAAATTGGCTCTGCGGAAACGGTCGAACACTCTAATTAGATCCGTTAAATGATCTTCGAACGTTGGTAAAAATACCAATATGTCGTCCATGTCGATTAAACATTTTTCCCACTGTAACCCTTGCAAAATCATGGACATGCAACGCTGAAAGGCCCCCGGAGATGAATTTAGTCCAAACGGTAGAACATTGTACTCATATTGTCCATGAACTGTTACGAAAGATCTTTTGCTTCTGGGTCTAGCTCCAGTTGCCAGAAGCCCTTATTTAAATCTAAGCTAGACATTAGTTTAGTGTTTCGGAGGCATCCTAAAATGTCGTCTATCCTAGGCAATGGATATGCATCCTGTTCTGCTACTGTGTTTACCTTCCGAAAGTCCACACAGAGCCGGAGTGAGCCATCACTCTTGGTTGCTTACACTATTGGTGATCCCAAGGTGAGCTTGATGGTGAAATTAGTCCCGCATCTAGCATACTATTTAGTTCCTCTCTAAGCGGTTCGCGTAAGGAATGTGCTAGCCGATACGGTGCTTGCTTAATCGGCTTAGCATCTCCGGTCTCTATGCGGTGCCTATGTTCAGTGTAGTGCCCTAGGTCAAAATCGTGCGTGCTGAAGACGTATGCATTCTCAGCGATCGCAGTTTTCAGTTGCTTTAACTCAAATGGGGACAATAAAGTTTTATCGAAGTCTATCTTGCTCAAGATCGTTTGAGCTCTTTCATGGTCAATCGACCTTTTTTCTGCTTCGATATGTTGAATAATTCTTTCAGGGTGGGTGGTGATGTTATTTAATTGCTTCGCTGACTTATGTTCCTCATATCGAATCAGATTTTTGGTTGAGTCTTTCAGGAACTGCACATTGGGGTTCATCATTACCTCCATGTGACCTATTGTTTGTCCAGCATAAATAGTGACCGGTGTGTTTTCGAAATTGATTACTGCGATTGGTATCGTTCTTTGGCTTCTTAGTACTAATGCATGAACCATTGCAATATCTACTATTTCCGGTGCAGGCACGAATAGTGCCGGTCCTACTCCCGTTTCGGCTATTTCGGGGATCGCATTAATAAATGTTTCAGTGTTTGGTTCTATTGTAGTGAGTTTTCTACACATTACTGCGATTAATAGCGGGTCATACCGTTCCAATCCTGCAAAAGGTATCCTAGCCTCTTCCTCATCTACTGCTATTTCTAAACAACGTTCCTTAAAATCTATAATGCATTTTGGTAATTGAGACATAAAATTTGTTCCTATAATGCAGTGATAAGGTGCTAGTGACAAAGAACTCTGTTTGTACTTTTATGGATCCGATCGACAAAGGTACGCTGATACTGTCGTCTAGTGCTAATTCCTGTTTGGTGGCGGATACTATCCGAGTAGAGTCGTCAGGTTGCGACTGGATGCCTAATCTACTAACCAGATATTGTGATACGATGGAAACGTCTGCGCCTATATCTATCAGCGTAAGTACCGGTGTGCGGTATACAAAAGCATTGATGAGTAAGGGCGCGTCCATTTGATGTATCGCGTGTACCTGTCGGTGGTAGGCTACGGGCGACGTCCCCTACGCTGAGATCGGTCAGACACAGCAAACAGTTCAGTGGGCTCTACCAGCACGACACTCTCGTCCTCGCTGGTAGCATTTATTCGGGCTGAGCGGCGAGGACTCATGGTTCGTAATTCGAGATGCTCGGCAGAAGCAGCTGGGGCTGAAACCGTTGGTCGAGGCGTGTTCGTGGTGCCGTACTCATTGTCCGTTTTAACACGCAATTCGGGTCGTTTTAGTTCTTCCCGAGCGCATGGTCGTTGTTGCCACCAACGCTGTAGACGTCCCTTAATGCATTTGGGGCAGAAGCCAGCTTTCTTCTTGAAGTAAATCATTGCCTCTATTTCGGCAACTGCTAGCACAATGAGCATCCATAGGTAGGGCGCTACTCCAGTTGTAGTGATGTATGGGAAGTCGATGACCTACTTCAATTGCTCATCCGCGATTTGCTGCACTTGTAGATTCGTTGCTTTGGCGTGTTCCAATGAGCTCCAAGCAATCGGTTTGAGCGGTATTTCCGGAAAGTCGTTGCCGGTGATGTTGGGCCAATGTGAACCGTGACTTCCTGCGCGTCTAGTGTGCTAGCCAGCATAAGTGGTCCGTCCACGAGCTGGGTGTAGTTACTGTGCGACAGCCACAAAACTCCGTTGTCTGCAATGTCAATCGTCTCTCCTCGGGTAACGTGACTAAGATGTTTCTTCTTGGCGACGACAGCTTTGCGTTCGGTAGTTCGAATTAGGACTTCTTGTGCCGTGGTGTAGACATCGGTACGATTAGCCATTGGCCCGACCAATGCACTGTTCTTACAGAGTTGACGAGCTTCATCCGGGGCGTCCTCGCCCATGATGATCCAGTCTAAACAACGCGATGTATGGTCCGTTGCCAATGCGCGTATTTCGCAGAATGCAATACCCGGTCGCATGTTACATGCGTGTAGTTTAAGTACTTCGTACCGTGCTCGTTCAATCCACGTGGCAAAGCCAGGCAATGGTAATTTCATATGGGCGCTGCGTTCTGGAACGTTCCAGCCAACGTTGCAAATTCGAAAGTACAGTCGGACGACGTGCAATATAAAGGCGAATTTAAATGAGCCTAGATCGATGTGCACTGGGTAGGTTTGTCCAAATTGGTATGCCAGTGCAGGTTCGCGTATTAAAATGGTCTGCGCTACCTGCGAGTTCTTTTGGAATACGTTCTTTAGCGTGGATGCGTCCACTACTTTCGGTGATAGTTGACCGCTCATCATGGCTTCCATGACGGCGTCAACCGAAGATCGAAGGCTGGTGCGAAACATATGGTTAACTAATTCGCGGTGAACCTCAGTAACGTAGCGTTGCTCTTGGCACCTTACCTGATCAATCATGGTAACTACCTCCTGTATCTCATGATGTAGAAATGAGTACAGTTCCTCGTTAGCGTGCGTTAGTTTCATTATCGCTCGCGAGTTACCATAGGCGACATTATAGCTGTTTCTCATTTCCTTAGAGAGCGCGAGTATCTGCTTATTAAGATCCTTGAGATGTACCGCATTAGTGAACGCTACACCCACACCTAGAAAACCTGTTACTACACCTGCGGCTCCTGCTAGCGCGGCGAGAAAGCGTCTCTTTCGGACCTTTTGTTGCTCGCAAAGGTGGGCATTCGCCTCGCAATATTCGCGCATTAATGCCATGTAGAAACTAGTGTCTAATACACCCTGATAGGGGCTCCTTAATTCTCTTTCTAATTCCTGAACTTTTCGTTGTAGATCCGACATGGTAGTACAATTAGGGTTAGGACAGCAGTTCTCCAGGCATGGCTTACCCCGAGGAGTGTATAGGCACCAAGCCATACCGGTGGCTTGCCTACTAGGTTGTAATCCATCCAAGGATAGTCGTAATATTATTGGCAAGAAGGTTGATTGCGAAGCAGTAATCACTAAGCCTTGTGGCTCGATCAGCGTGCCCACCTGTTGATTTACCATTGCTCCTAAACGTGCTACTTGGTCTGAAAATGGCGTAGCAATAGCGTGAGATTGCCCTAACTGGTGGAGGATTATCAACGCTATTAGCAGTCCCATTATCTTAGCTCCCTGGTCTAGCAATCCAACTGCAGCTTTTACCCTTTGTCCTAATCCGTTGGAAGGGAGCCGTACCGACCCGGTCGGTGATGCCTGGCTACTTCGATCAACGGTAGTGTCGTGTTCATGCCTGACAGTGTCATTGTCCACGGAGAAACTTAACTCAGAGATGAGGTCGTCGGAGGCGAGTGATTCAAGCGCGGGCATGTCGAGTTCGTCCGCGCTAGCGTCACTGAGTGCTGCACTCAACTCACTTTCAAGTTCCTCTTCGTCAACGAATGTCGTGTCAGCCTCATTATCCGGGGTTGGAGCTAGATCAATATCGTCCATTGGGTTACTTTGCCAAATATTTTGAGCGGGCTTACGTAACCACAACAGTCTTAGGTATAGTAGTTCTTCGCGCTTTGGTCTGCTACTTACTTCCCTGAAAAGCGCGTTGGCCATTATAGCGTATACGATGTGTTGTACTGACAGCACCGGAACTTTGGGTCCGGTCTCGTCGAATTCCGTGACTAGGTTATCCAACAAGTATGGTGCGCCTACTATGGTTTCTAAAAACTCCAAGTTAGCTTCCCTATACGCTATGAGTTCATAGGCTGTGTGCATTCCCTGTGTGCGGCTTGATCGAATAGACACTGTCCCATCTCTCCTAATTGTTCCATAATCGGTGGGCAGGTTCCCAGTGTAGTCCCATTCGCCATGGTAGGTGGTGAACGCACACACATCCCCAGGCATGAAGTTTATATTATGTCTTTCCTCGCACATGATGCATGTCTGTAGAATGGGGATTTGGGATCGGTATACCTCAGTGATTGCTTGCGTGATGCTCATTGAATTAATGACCCGGGCAACGATCTTCAAGAGTCCCTCCAGGTGTTTCAACATGCTACTGCTAACGTGTATCCCCGGTATAGTGTGTAGGAACGGGGATGCGAACCCTAACAGCCCTGACAAAACGGCAGCGTCCCGCCGTCGGTCGATTCGGGCCGTCCCAGCCACCCGAGCTCTGAGCAACTGGTGGGCATGGAATATCCGCTCCGACACAGCTATGACCCGCCGATAAAATAGCGTTCTTATTGGTACTCGTTCTTCTCCAAAACGTAATTTAGGCAGTGCGAGGATGTAATGGGGAAATTTGCCGTGACATTCCGGTTTAACTGTGGGCACGAATTCCGAATCCGACCCTAACAGTGTTATTCGCTCCTCATCTGGTAATTTCTGTAAAATCAGCGGTTCTACTAGTTCGCTGGTGCTATCGAACGCGTGCAGCTTCCTCTATATAATATCCAATATACGTTGCCTACATATTGGTGCTTTCGGTTGATCCGACGTGTACTTATGCTCTATCGAACGTGTGACTATGTGATTAATCGCAGGGCCCATACCGACCTGGCCAAGTGTCGGTACGCTCCCTAACGATGCGGGCGATTTCAGTGCTTGTTCAATTACTTCCGTTAAGTCAACCGGCAATCCGGTTGGGTTGATTCCTAATTCGCAGGCTGCTTCCGTGCTTAGCTGACATGTAACAATCTCCGTTCTGTTTCCCGGTTGCTGGGCTGCCATTGTGTTTGCTTTCTCTGTCCTGTCATTTGCTATGGGCGTTATTATCACAACTTTCGAGCGTTTACTGGTTACTATTGATTCCTCGTTGGCTATATTATTCTTCTCTAGGTTACTAAGTTTCACTTTCTTATCGTCAGGTTCCATAATTTCACATATATTAGCTCGATCATCATGATTTTCTATGCTGGTGATATTGTCGGTACTCGGCTCTGCGTTGTCTCCGTGTAACCCTAAACCCTTTTCACTCACATGTCGCACAGTTTCTTCTCCCGGTTCTACACACGATTCAAACATACCGGCTCCGACCCGGTCGCAGTCGGCCGCACACATTTTCACCTGCCGGTTGGAGCTACTATACAACGACACACAATAGCCGCGGCTCCCGACCTGGTCGGATCCTACGGCTCCTACACTTAGGGACCGAACCCTGTTCGAATTTGGTCCTACATATAAATTATAATTTTGAACGGAGCTAGGGCAATCAGGACAGCTCACTTCCCGATGCCTCCCTCGCACCTGGCCAGCGTCCACGAGCGGTCTTTCCCGACCTCTAAAGATACTAGGGTACACATACGCTTTCGAATTTTGAACGGAGTTAGGACAATCGGACTGACCCGTGTTCCGAAGGTCTCCATCGCACCTGACCAGTGTCCACGAGCGGTCTTACCCGGTCGGTTGAAAAGCTACAGGGACCTCACACGGCCGCCCTAAATTGGTGGAAGCCAGTTTAGTTAAGTTGGATGCATCCGCTAAGTTCCTTGGTTCATTTAGTCCTTTAGGTTCTCGGTTCCTCGGGAATCCATTCCTTCCGCTAGGTTCCATTAGGTTCTCGGTATCCGCTAGTCCACTAGGTTCCATTAGGTTCGCAAGTTCCTCCGCAGGTTCTTCTGGTTCCGCTAGACACACACAATTTTGAATAAGCCTATGAAAATTCGCGTCACCAGGTTGTGCCGTGCCGGCGTTAGAGCCATTACCAGACACGCGACCCCTATTAATCGGCCCCCGAAGTCCGAACGGCGTCTCTCTAGGTTCCATTCCATTAGGTTCTCCATCCGTTAGGGTCTTAGGTTCCATCCGATGTGCAGCCGCCTGAGATGGGTTACCGTTCCAGCGTTTGGGTCATTGCTCGACACGGATGCCCTATTAATCGGCCCCGTAGTTCGAACGGCCACCTCCCATATTTCTCACTCGGCACATCAGGATCATTAGGTTCCATTGGTTCCATTAGGTTCTCGGTTCCTCCTCCCCTCTCACTCCTCTGCTCGGTATCTCGGTACTCTTCATCTCCTCGCGCTGACTTCCTATCGGGATATACAAATAAGTTGGTTGGCCAACCATTATTCACAGAGTCTCGGGTCACAACCTGCGCGCCAGCGGTTGGAGACAACAAAGCCGAGCGCCGTATGGGTTCAGTGTCACTTCGTGTTTTACCATATCGGTATTCTCCGTATACAAGTGTTTCATCTCCTTGTGGTTGATTTGGTGCGTTGCCACCCCGCGACCCGGTCGCTTGTGACCATTTTCGTGGTGTGTCCCTACTTGCTTGCAATGAATTTACTTGATATACATCTGGTTCTGGTTCAATGTCATCTGGGTATGCTTGCTCAATTCCGAAATTTGGGCTGTTCTGTTCTTGCATTGTTTCATCTTCAGTGACCATCATATTAACTTGGGCCGAACGGGTGCCCAAGCCAGCTCCTGCGCGCTCTTCTAGCGTGGTCATTTCATGCCGCATGACATCTAGGCGGTGTGCTAGCTCGGGATCTACTGCTTTGGTCACTGACATTACACCGGCGTTACGGCGATCAACCCGTTCGTTATTATGTATTGGTGCCTGCGTGGGTCTATTTCGAGGCACTGCTCCTAACTGACTTGTAGTATTCCAACCATTACTGGGTGTGCTTGGCCGAAACGGAGCGGCATCTGCCGACAATGGTTGGGGTGGTGCAGCATAGCGTCGCTCGTATGTTGGGTTATATCCATTATTTCGCTGGTTGTACCCATTAGCGCTACGTCCGCGAGATCTATTATAATATTCGGTCTGACCGCCATTTCCATACGTGTTGTAGGTTGCGGGCTCTGGGCGATAGTATCCTTGCTGCGCGTAACCAGTGTATCCCCGCTGATTAGCCATGCTGTTCCACTCATCACGTCGCGAGTATCGTCCACCACCTCTAGGTTCAACTACCCGATAGCGAGGGCGATTGCTGTACTGCGGTGGTGGCCTAGCATATTCAATAGCGGGCGGTGGCGGTGCATTGTACGTGTAATTAGGCGCTGCGCGTGTGACTAAACGTGTGTATTCATTTTGCGATGAATCGTACACATCCATTCGGAAGTACGGACATTCTCTAGCGAAATGCCCTATATAGCCACATCGAAAACACTGGTTTCCGACTGGTGCTGGCGGTGGTACTGCACTTGCGCCCATCTGCGGTGCTCCGTTATTCTGCATCATTGCATTTAGTTGGTGTTGTTCAGTGCGCTTATCTAGCATATCAATGAGCCGAGCGATAGTGGCATCGCTGCCGGCTGTGGTGCGCTTATTTTATCTAATGCCTCACGGATCTGATCTACTAGTTGCGTGTTTTCAGCACCTTGTGATATACAGTTTACTGTCTTGGACCGGCTGCTTTTGCGAACCGGTACCCCGATAACTTCCTTTTGGGACGCTATAATGGCGTCCTCTTTATACTTAAGCTTGTCCATCATGTGTTTGAAGGACGGGTAAGTCTTCCCTATCACGCCAGATTTTCGTTCTTTTCTTAGTCCTTGTCGCAGGAATTTTTGTAATAACGGGTCACGTTGTTCGCCTTCGACCTCCGGGAATGCTTTGTCCACTAAGTTTTGGAGGTCTAGTCCGTACATAGCGACTGATTCTCGTTCTCCCTGTATGCGTATGCGTAACGTGATTAAGGCGTCCTCATCTCGCTGCGAGGAAGAGTACATGAAACCCATATTGTAGCAGAGGGCTTCATATGTTTGTTTCTGGCAGTCCGGAAAGCTTTCGTAAATTTTAAGGGCCTCACCTTTTAATACAGTCGGGAAGCAAATGAGTTTCTGATCTAGTGTCCATCCATTTGCGTCCGTTAGATTGTCATAGGTGGCTAACCAGGCCTCGAAGTCCTGTCCGTCAGCTCCTGAAAACGGCGGAATGTCCCCTACTTGTATTATAGGCGCCACGGTGGTTGCCCTTTGCGTTAACTGCTGTAGGATTGCTACTAATGGGTCCCCGTTTACGGTGGGACCTGGTCCATTTGTACTACCAGCCGTGGTGGCTCGGCCACTTCCCATGCTATTTATCCCTAACGTGCCGCTGGTCGGCGTTCTATTTGCGCTCGCTGGTACTGACATATTTGATTCCTACTTTAATTATAATCCCTACTTGTTTTAAGTTGTGGGGCTTCCGTGTTCCAAGCCTGGCAACGGCACGAATGATAAATATATATAGCGGAATATATAAGTGTTTACTTTAATAGCGGATTCACTACTGTTTGGCGCGCTTCAGCTTCACTACTATACTCGTGTACCTAGTTCTTAAGTGTGTAACTGTTTGTGTGAACTTTTCGCTTCGCCTCGAGTGATCAGTCGCTTGAGCTTGCACTGTGCTGTTGCACTTGCACTTCTAGTAATCTGTCTGCCTGCCTTTAAAACCTTATTGCCTTAACCTGGCGAGTCTTACCCAATATCCACTACTCTATAACGGCTGGACCTGTTATAATCACTTAACTGGCTACCTGAAGAATATCACTGAATACTAAGCCCTCAGGAATCGAAACAGCGTGCTTTCAGTCAAACGGTCGACTAACCGGTAGACTCTCCCGAGGCTTACAGAGGTTTCATCAAAAACTACCTAGTTTCCAGCGTAGAGGTACGTGCGAATAAATGAATTATACCATCATTACGTTCAATGAAGTTACATGCGGCTCAGCTATTCCACTACAGTTGGTACAAATATACGCACACAAATTCGCCTTTAAAATAACAAAATACTTTACACAATATGATAGTCCAAAAGCAAGTACCACTACCTTGATAGTCTATCTGTGATTGATTGTCTTTTACTGCAATCGAATTCTTCTAACCACACCCAACTGTGCTCGACTCGCGGCGATTATTTGACGAATTCCAATCGACCCGACCCGCTACTGTCGTAGGATACTTTGGTCCACTGAACGACCGTTACCCAAACACGCAAGTAGATTCGTTGTAGAATTAGTCCTCTGGTGGGGGCAACAAAGTCACAACAAGGCTAGTCCGAAATATATGATTGTTCCGGAGAACGACGACAATGGCGATTGTACAATAATGAAATGGCACTAACGTTGCTACAGGTTGATCGCCTAACGCTGAGTTGTGTTCGTCGGTAAAGCGGTAAATGTAGCAGTCACGGGCACAAGTAGTTGCCACAATTTAGGCGTCCTTACTCAAATCGCAGGCAGATAAATAGTACTGTTGTCTACTAATTATGGATCAAGCAATTGTTTATCCAGGTAATAGTACGCAGTTGAAACGAATCTGAAATAAAGGCTCTGAGCCCTCTAGTTATAATTGACATCACCAGAACCAAACACAGTTGGAGTTGTGTGTTGCGAAAGCACGAGCCTCTTCAAACCAACGTTCATAAGTCATTCCATTACCGCACAGGATTGTACTCCACGTGTACCCCAACATTCTACTTCAAAGCAACACAATCCGAATTGATAATACAAGTATTGCAGCAAATCCTCTCACCCCGTGGGGTGAGCATATTCGGTTCCTTTTTGGTTCATGAACATACTAACTCTGAACCAATGCGGTACTAATCGTTCAACGGACTTTGTTTTCCGGTCATTATAAACCAACTGGTGCCGTGCGAGAGGTCCGATACCTAGTGATTGTGAAATTCTTTTATCCTTAGAGATTTCATTGACGCCTCACGGCGTGGCCCCCAATTAAATTATGTACTAGGACCAGTTCTGGCCCTAAGGGATCCCAGCTGCACCACCATTTTTCTTGGTGTGGTGCCCGGACAACCCCGGCTTCCACGACTCCCCGGTGATCGATGCGATGACCTAAGGGAACCGCTTAGCTTAGCAGGCTGCCGGCGGGTTAACCAGGGTGTTCGGCCTGGCCCCTATGCTGGCCCACGTATCTAGTGGTACGAAGGTCCCCTGAGGGAGAGTCAACCTCTAAGCCTGCTCACAGGTAATAAGGCTGACTCGCCTTTCCCTCAATTAGATTTAAATCCTTGGTCCTAAATGGTGGTGAATTCTCTTATTTTGATCCAGGGCAATTACCGATTTCTTAATGGGTAAAGCCTGGTCGGTTTGTGTGACGCCTGGAATATTATTTCGCTTGTGATTTCGACCTCACCGTCACGCGACCGGTGGAATTCCTAACTATCAAATAGCATTTTAATTAAAAACATATCGCCTGAAGGACTCATTGAACACTCTAACACTTTATTGATATAATTGCATGTTACCATACTCGAATAACAAACACAACTTTGTACAGCAATAGCGTGCGGGTGCGTCGCAGGGCTAAGCTGGTGATGTGAGTCCCTTGTTTGGTGTTACGAGGGAATGAGTAAAAATCGATTCAGTTTTCCCTTACGTTTTACCCGTGGGGCGCGCTGTCCTCTAGGCAGTGTACTCATGTAAATTTCCTTCACCGACGGTTCGTCGACGGTATCTATTAATACGCACTGGGCTTAACATTCTCTTGACGCCCTATTCTCCTTGTTCTCGCTCCCTGCAGGTAGCGACCTTGTCTCCGAGCCCGGATGCCAGCTGCGGATCACTTGCATTAAAGGTTTGTAATCAAAAATCTGCGCGCACCGGGGTCAGGTTAAAAACGCGGGTCTTTGTCAAAAGGGGAAGACGCTGCCGCGTCTCCCGGACTTTGTTTGTCTTTTAAGAATTTTGATATATGTTTTGACATAAAAACAGGGCGCTATACGAAAAACCCCCGTGTCTAAACGGGTTATGGGTCCGCGCCTATAACTTTATTTCCAGGAAAATCTTGGGAGAACGGTCGTTTTGTATCCTTCTCAGGGCCGTCGCTCGACTAACGGGTGCGATCATAAGAATTTATGCAAAATTCAGTTCAGCTATACATCGCAGCTGACTCCGTCTCCCTTCACAATCTAGTGATTCATTCCTCTGAGTGTGTTTGATTTGAATGGAGGTCCGCAGTCATTTGCAAGCGTGAGTAGGGCGCGCACTGCCGCGCCCTCAACGAATTGCTTAGTTTGAGAACCAAAAGTAAGCGGTGACGATTTACGTTTGAAAACACTTCGGATGCCCCTGCATGGTTAGGATAATAGATTTGCAAAGCCGTGAGAAGTGGGGAAGACAACGCACAAAAGGTCCTGATACGTCACTCCCTATGGAGCAGCCGCATCGACCCATCGATAGTTATTCCATTATAAAATACATGACGGGGTACTCTACCGTGTCTAAACGGCCTGAGACCCGTCCGGCCTTTTTGGGGACAGTTAATTGAATTTTCACAGAGGAGAAAACAAATCTCAGAGTATAAGCTCGAGTTTCTGGGGCTAGCGTCAGGGGTTCCGTTCTTAATTTCTTTTAAAATGCTCCCGCGTGCAAATGACTGCGTCCGTCCCGATCGCTTCGTTACCCAAAAACTTGGGTCTATAAGTTGTGTGACCTGGGGTTGTTCTTGTAGATTTTCTTATGACTTAGACTCGACTCAAGTTATGACTTCGAAAGCTAGCACGGCTGGAGCACGAGTCAAAAGAAGCTCCATTGCCCTTTGAAAAACCGTAAACATTTTACGATGCCAATTTGCGACGGGGCCCGAAAATGATTGATGCAAATTACTAAAGTCTTCTACTGCGTCTAAACGGCCTGGAAGACTGGTTTTGAAACGACCTAACGGGGAACGATTAGCTGAAACGCTCAGGGATCAAACGCTCGAAATTTTGATGGGGAGCCTAGCGCGAATCCTCATTGATACTCAACTAACTCTGGCCTTAGCGGCTGCCTCCAGGTCAACACGCTATTAGTTTCTTATGTTAAACACCTGACTTCAAACCTTACCCCTCCCGTGTCCCTATGTCCTCCCCCCTTCCCGTGTGTTTTTATACCCCGTTCACATCACTAAAATTTTAGATTTTTCGCCCTCCGGGTCTAAAGCGAAAAAGGCGACCCGGCGAGCGGGGAACCAGTCGAGAGTTTACTTTTGAGAGCGATTTTAGCATGCAATTTCTTGAATTTGACGGAGCTGAATTTACGGGTGCACAGAGCATCCGTCGGACGCGCCAACACCCGCAAAGGCAGCTCACCCTTGTGCAAATTTGAAAGTCTTGAAAACTGCACCAGGAGGACCTCTACCCAGTGCAAAACCCAAAAGCCGAAAGACGAAACACAAAACAAAAATTTTAAACACAATGCCTGGGCGACAACCGCCACGAGCAACAAAACTGCCGACTCTGCGGCCTTACTACTCGACTGGTCCCGACGCTGCGTCAGGCCATTTCTATTTATACCATCATTAGCCCCCCTTTTTGTCTGATCACCCTCGTGTACCCCTAAAAGCGTCAAAACTTGAAAACGGTCCAAATTTTAAACCTCTTAAGCTTCAAATCGGTTCTCGTGCACATAAATATATATATCCATCAAATATATAATATACATACGCCAAATAAACTTCAAATAAACGAGCTACAAAACCGCCAACGACACCAAGCTAATGTAATAACAACTTCACCCCTTGGTCATCGACGTAGACGTGGGCCCAGGACAAACATATAAGCGGCCGCGTAAACAACAAAGCCTCGCGCTGGTAGGCGCGAGGTTTTCGGTAAGCAACAATATACAAGCGCATAGGGCGCTTGAATTTTATCAGAGGATTTTTAGGTTGTTTAGTTTTTTAGACTAACTAGGGATCGTAGGCAGCCGGGGGCGTGACCAGGTTCACGCCCTGGCTGGTCGCCTACTGATGAAAATATTAATTTTAATATATCTCCTATAGGTGGCCCGTTAGAGGCCGTTTTACAAGCTAAAGATAGAAAATTTTGGTGTCCCGGGAAGGTTATCAGGGTCCTGCTCGGACCGGTTAAGCTAGGTGGCCCCGGTTTTCGATGAAACAGTTAGGGTAAGACCCCGTAGAGGTACTGAGCTAGAAAAATTGGGGAGTTTTGGTTATTTTGGTTGAGATCTAGGTCTTTGAAAATTGGGTGTTTAAACGCTTAGTTGGGGGTTCCTGAGTACTTATAGGTAAGAGATAAATTGACCCGAACCCGCAATTTACAAACCTTATAGTTCCCTTATGACAATTAGTCAGGCCCGCTTGGCCTTGACTGCCTGAAAAATAGGTATATTTTCACTTTTAATGTACCGCCTGAAAATGAGATTCCGACAATCTAATCCAGTTTCCCTCCTGTCAAGTTAGTATTACCTTTCATTAGTACGAAAAATATCTTCCATGACACCGCAAAGAAAATATCAACTATATTAGTAACAATAAGATTTTCAGGTCACTGGGGATGCGCACCGGGATCGACCTTGGGGCACCGACTCGATGATATTGAAAGTGAAGTCGCAAAAACTTCGTCCCCATGTCACTGGCCCATCCGAGTGCGCAACCACTTTATCCACAATACATTATCAATGCATATAACATCATTAAATTAGTTAGGGGTCGACCGGATACCACTAGTCGAGAGTCCGATTATTCCATTGTGGTGCCAAAATCAACCCGTGCACCTCGGGTGGGTGGAGCGTGACGATACGACCAATTACATCCATAACATAGTTTATTTTTATAACAACAATGAACGACAGTACACAACATAATACTCAGGTCACGCTCCACCGGTATCCGATCGCCCATCGTTCCCATTTTTTCCTTATTTTTGACCTTACTTTAACTGATTTTCCCTATTTAAATATCTTGTTGAAATCCCTGAAATTTCGGGCTGTTACAAAATGTATGTTTACATGTATGTCTGGCTTAAATGTATGTGTATGTATATAACCTAACTATTATTATTATTATTAGCATTAATAATTAAACTTTAATCAAATAACGCCAAGAGAGAGTGAGGAACAAGAGGAAAATAATGTAGAGACAGAGAGGAAAGAAGAAAACGAAAAGAAAGGAAAATCTAACTATATACAAAGTGTATACTGGTTTACTTGACCCCGTGATTGTGGTGCACCTATTGACAATGCTGAAATTTTGACACTAATATATACTAAAATAATTTATTGGCTAGCCAGTACAAAAGCAACCATATACATGACGTCCCATACATAACGCCCCAGCATTAAAGTGACCCAGCACGCCAAATAATAAACATATCTCGAAGAGTTTTCGTACGCTCGTGGTCTCATATATAAACTTAGGTTTTTGATGAGTATCACTTAATCGTGCGAACCTGGGCGCCTCCAGAATCAGTGCAAACGAAGACACACACTTCGGCTGACTTTTCGAACAATGTTAAGCTCCAGAAGGGAAAACTTCTCTGATATAGCCTCTTTGAGGCACAACAAGGTTTGTGGTTTGCCTTTGTATGCCTTCTCCTTTAATACTCCCACAGAAAATCTCAGGAGAGTTTAGATCAGGAGAACGAATAGGCCATTCGACAGGGCCTCGGCACTCCAGCCAACAGGCAGGGCATGTTTCGACCAACCAACGATGTACAAGTATCGCAAAATGAGGAGGAGCGCCATCCTGCATAAAATGAAGCCTGTGCATATCTGGTAACCGTCGAATTTATGATGAAATTCATTTACAGAACATTTACAGTTCTGCATTTACAGAT
This sequence comes from Trileptium ribeirensis, assembly GCA_030248225.1. Taxonomy (NCBI): domain Eukaryota; kingdom Metazoa; phylum Nematoda; class Enoplea; order Enoplida; family Thoracostomopsidae; genus Trileptium; species Trileptium ribeirensis. Next base: position 69,615 of record JASANE010024181.1, on the reverse strand, counting down.
CCATCGAAAAACAAAGACCCATAAAATCCACCAGACCACATGTCGATTCAAACTATCAGACCAGGGTAATATTTATATAGCTTTCGATAGTGTTATGACGGTTATGCGCGAGCCAATAAACGTAATTATACCGGTTAACGTGGCAGTTCAGTTTAAATTGATTTCGGCGGACCGGATGACTTCGTCAGCAAGTCCGGATCATCGTACAGATGCTGAAGCCATTTTTCACAAAATTCAACCCTGCGATCATAATCATCCTCGTTCAGAGCATAAATTATTAACGTAGGTCTAAACTTTTTACAATCGGACATTTAACAATTCCAAAAACTGTCGATTTACTAACACCGGTTGCAACACCACAGTTGGCAACTGACTTTGTCAAACCATTGAAATGATAGGAAATATCATCTATCGCAGCATCACCAGATGCTGTCGGTAATCTCGCTGTTCGGGACAAGTCAGCTCCGGAACCTTTTAGATCAAACCTTTTATTAATTGAAGCAATAGCTTTAAGATGTGGGCTGTTAAGACGAATGCCTGGACCATTGTCTCAAAACTTCACTGCTATATTTGTTAACTGAATACAGCCTTACTACGGTTATTCGATCAGCCAAATTAAGTCGAGTATCGGACATTTTGTTATACGCAGACATTTATAATGCGTGCGGTTATCATTCCTGAAAGTATAAGGGTCGTAAGTATATTATGTCAATCTCAGGAACAGTTTGAGGTTGGGGCGTGACTTATAGGACACCCTATATATATTGTGCTCAAGTCGCAATGTATAGCTAATGAGTTGTTTTAATGCAAATAATCATTTATGTTTTCAACGTAAATCAAGTCGTACTATTAATTGCTAAATTACTGACGATAACAGAAGCATTTAGTTCAGTTCTGGCCCCGAAAATGTGTTTACACCTGAATTCAACACGAAATCTGAAATCGCGCTGCCATAGAAGAGAAAGGCGCTTATTAATACCTTGAGCGAATTAGAACCAAACATAAATTCCAAAGCGAAACATGATAACAGTAAATTATATGCGGGGTTTGCACAAAAAATACTCTTGCCTTTCTGTTCCTTAGATTCAGTAATGTCGGAAAAATATTGATGATGTAGTACACAGCCTAAAGGCAGTCAAATTGTTAAAAAATTTAACGAAATCCTCAGTTACCAGCAAGATTTAATGACAAAAGGAACACTGCACTACATGATTTTGATGCAAACTTCTTTGTTTTGCTTTATTATTCATTTCTGAAAGGGGTTATTGACTAACTACTTATCCCATCATGTGCAATAATAAATATCGCCTGTGCGGTGAAAATTTTCATCATACCTATTTCATGTTATAGACCAAAATTAATTCGAATTGATTTTGGCCCAACAGTGTGCGTTTGATGCAAACTTCTTTGTTTTGCTTTATTATTCATTTTTAAAAGGGGTTATTGACTAACTACTTATCCCATCATGTGCAATAATAAATATCGCCTGTGCGGTGAAAATTTTCATCATACCTATTTCATGTTATAGACCAAAATTAATTCGAATTGATTTTGGACCAACAGTGTGCGTTTGATGCAAACTTCTTTGTTTTGCTTTATTATTCATTTCTGAAAGGGGTTATTGACTAACTACTTATCCCATCGTGTGCAATAATAAATATCGCCTGTGCGGTGAAAATTTTCATCATACCTATTTCATGTTATAGACCAAAATTAATTCGAATTGATTTTGGCCCAACAGTGTGCGTGTGATGCAAACTTCTTTGTTTTGCTTTATTATTCATTTCTGAAAGGGGTTATTGACTAACTACTTATCCCATCATGTGCAATAATAAATATCGCCTGTGCGGTGAAAATTTTCATCATACCTATTTCATGTTATAGACCAAAATTAATTCGAATTGATTTTGGCCCAACAGTGTGTGTTTGATGCAAACTTCTTTGTTTTGCTTTATTATTCATTTCTGAAAGGGGTTATTGACTAACTACTTATCCCATCATGTGCAATAATAAATATCGCCTGTGCGGTGAAAATTTTCATCATACCTATTTCATGTTATAGACCAAAATTAATTCGAATTTATTTTGGACCAACAGTGTGCGTTTTTAATCTCTGCTCTTGAAAAAAATATAACATAAACGATTCCACATTTTATGTGCCAATCAGAGGTAAAATAGCGGATATCCACATTACCTTAGGAGCAATAGCCATTGCTTTCACAAGTGTAGCATTACTGGTTTAACCAATAAACACGACAATTTGTCTTGCAGTAATATCATTTTTACTGATGAAAAGAGACTTTTAACGTTTTCTCGAGGCGCGAATGTTTTTGAAAAGGTTTCTGGTTTTATGCAATGGACAGTAAAAGCCAAGCAAATATCCAAAGGTTTTTGATGGCCACGGAGCATAGCTGCTAAAAATTCCGAAGACGCTTTGCAAATAATTAATTGCTGTAATTACCTACTGACTAACCCAACACTGAATATATTTTCACTGTTTGACTTATTAAAACCTAATGCTACTAAAACAGAAGAGAACACATTACGAAGCGCTGTGTTTACTGAGTTTATCTTATCGTGTAATACTTGTCAACAGAAACGAACCTCACGTGCCATGTCAAAATCCTGAATCGGTAGCAGACTATCCTAAGATTGCCCAGTCACTCTCTGTGGTGCATGGGTGCTTGCTAAACGGGTCTCGAGTGGTCATTCCGGCCGTGCTCCGACGATAGGTGCTCAATCTTCTGCACACAGGACATTTTAGGATCCAACGCATGAAGCAACTAGCAAGGACATCCTTGTATTGGCCCAGGATCGACGACGATATGGCTGACATTTGCCGCTCTTGTGACGGTTGCACCGCTCATCAAAATGCCGCGTCATGTCCGCCGGTGCTCCTATGCATGATGCCCGAGAATCCGTGGAGTCGTTTGCACATCGGGCATGCGATAAATTTCATGGGTACACATTGGCTGGTCGTTTGTCGATGCATATTCAAAATACCCTTGCATTTGCCCCACATCGCCGGTGTCAGCAAAGACTTCTATAGGGTTCCTAGATGAGGATTTCGCACATTTCGAATACCCGAATGCTCTGGTGACAGACGTAGCTGCGTTCCGCTCATAGGAGTTTCAGTCCTAGTTACGCGAGCGGGGCACCGCACGCCTCACTGGCGCTCCATGCTATCCTGCGACGAACGGAGCTGCCGAGCGGATGGTACAATCGTTCAAGCAGGCCATATAGAAGTCAAACCTGCCCGTGCAAGGAGCCCTGCATGATTTGCTCATTCAATACTGACGAACTCCGCTCGATATAGTCAATCGCCAAGCGAAATACTAAATGCCTTTCAGATCCGAACTCGGATTGACACTTTGCCACCATCTCCGCCGCATATCGCTCGGGGCCGGCAATTTAAAGAAGCAGCGAAAACTCTCAGTTCGAATGTTCTAAAACGGTAGCTCGAATGTCTCAAAGTTATACAGTCGCTTCCTCGTGTTACGCTCTATATTTCGGTCCCCAGGCGTGGCCGTCAACCACGATGGGTTCCGGCAGTCGTCACCAAGATATTCGGTTCTCCATCGGTAAATGTCAAAGTTCTGCCTCGAGGACCGGTCCGGCGTCGACATTTTCACCAGTTGCTGCATCCTAGGTGGATTCTCTACGAATACAACGAACCCGCCAAAGTAAGTAGTTCCGATGATACGAATGCCCCTGCTGCTACGATCGAATCTGAGCAACCGTGCTCCGACTATGGTCCAGCGAATCCGCGGCGATCAAGTCGCTCTCGGAAGCTTCCAGATCGATGGAGCTAACCAGCACTTTGACGGACTCAAAACTGGTCGGGAGGTGCCAAGAACAATTATCTTCGATTAGCTATCTAATTGCACATGACAATAATCATACAAGGCAAAACCGGACATGCCAAAACTGGTATTGCCGGGTCCTGGTCAAAATAGCTAACGACATTTGCATACTATAGTTGGTTATAAAAGAAGATTGATTGTTGGATAGGATGCAGCTATGACTGACGCCCGTTACTGTTAGATATGTTCTTGCGGATAGCTCTTAATTAAAATGTTTGTTTTCTTGACTGCCAACCTACAAACGTAACACTACGAAAACAGGAAGAGAACACATTACAAAGCATTGTGTTTACTGAGTTTATCTTATTGTGTCATACTTGATTGCAGGTACGGTGTTATCGATCGATTTACCAAGTTACAGAAAACTGAGCAATAGGTTCTCGATAGCTTAACGGTTTGCGCACAGCCAGGTTCCAGTTCCGGCAGCGACTCGATTTTATGAAACATTGTGCGATACTCAAGCTAACTCGGGTGTTTAATGCGTTAAATATTTTTACCTTGGTATTATCATAACATTTATTGCAAACCCCACAGATAGGCAATATGATTAGTGGTGCAAGAGCGTTCCGATTTTTCACGTTGTTGGCTACTGGCAATAGTCATCGCATCCTTTTGACGAAGCACGTGTGTCTGTGGGTTCGAAAATTTTCGGGCACACCTCTACTTTATCTTTTCATTCTTAAATAAAGTCACTTGCCTCACCAGGGTAAAATAAATAAATATTAGGTATGTTTGCAATATCATATTTTATGATTATTTGACGTTCTTCTTGCATACATGCTAGTAAGTTAGATATCAGGTCACTTATGAAAACATTTAAAATTGCTACGGATTTTCTTAGTTTGTAGTTGTGTTTCAAACTTAAACTTTGAAAATTGAGCCATATTTCAAAAATATCTGAAGAATTTAAGATAGGTTTGTCTATTGCACTGAATTTGTTATTAACTGGAATCGCTGGCATTTAATACAACTGCATACTACATTTATGGCAGCGGTGTCATGTAATATTGGATGCTGCAGTAGAAGTTTGATAATTTCCAGGTTGCTTATGTTAATATATATGCACTAAATTATACTCGCATGACTATTATATATAGTTGGGATTTCAACACTTGGTGACGCACTGTATATGAGGATTTATGGACGATCTGCACATGTATTCAGTCAGCTTTGGTTTATTGCAACGGTCTACCAATGTGGAATGGAAATTCCTACCGAAGCTATTTGAACAAATTAAACACATTTCCGGCTCTTGCCGCTAGTTGAATTTAATTATACCGGGTTCCCATGTTAGAAAATTAGGACTGTAGCGTTTATCTGGTTTGGAAGTGTGCATTGGAGTAAGAAAGTCCATCTCCGCTATATGGATCTACTGTAACTTTACCAGCGCTTTTACTGCTGTGATTCTTCAAGACAAGCAGGAATCGAAACGAATCAGAACCTTTAGACCACGGGTGTAAGCTTATATTAGTTGTTGCACTGTAACAGTCCATAGCTATCTGTAACCTAACGTGAATACGTACATCGTCACGCTTGGACCTCAACCCGTTCATGTATTGTTTACAAAAAAACTAAGCTGCAACATAGGGTTCGCTGTTTGTAAGTTGTACATGTATTTACTATATTAGATGTTATGCGTTGTTTACGTGCAGTATGTATCTGTAGATGAAGTGCGAATACACCTTAAAATATAAGGTAATTTGCAATGCATTGCAATATTGTGTATATGTGCAGTTTCATGTGTGTATGTGTTTATTATGCAATCTTAAATGACAGGTTGTCTGTGTGCTTGAATATGTGTACTATTGCATGTTGAAAATTTTGTATAGCTTGCAGGAGCATTTTTAAGACTTAGCTAAGTGTATGAGAGTTTTAAAGGGAGTAGTAGAAATAAAGGAGTTTATGTAAGGCATAGAATTTAAATATATCGAATTTGAGTGTAAGGGTTGGGTGCCCTAAGCATTAGGCCTACATTAGCGGATATGTGTATGTGTATCTGCTGGATTTTCGAATAAAATCTTAAATTTTGTTTATACTTAGGAATTCTGGGAAAATCATAAAAACTCATTCTCTAACGACAAAAATTCACTTAGGTTTAAGAGAGAATCTTACGGGAGTGGAACCAGAGTGAAACTTGGAAAACTTGTTATGTGATTTCGACTGCTTAGAGAAATCAATAGGGAGAAAATTGGGAGTAAACCTCTAGCTCGGGTATTTAAGCGGTTGCGCAGTTAGATCAGGGCTTCAGTCGGCCTCAGAAGCTGTGCAATGTGCAATCAGGGTGAGTACGGTTCAGCCGTTTATTTGAGTAAAGTGTGTAACATTTGTAATTTGTTGTAGTGTAGGAAGTAAACTATATTCGATATAAGTGGTGACACATTAAGGCCTTTGGATTAAGCTTATAAAATAGAATTTCCATTGGATATCTCAGTGGAGAATTTTTATATTTGGTGTAGTTTGTGTGTGATCTACGGTGGTACTAAACACCCCCTAGGACCACGTAGGTTACAGCACTATGAAATGGCTGAGTCAAATTTGACTCATCTGCGTCAGTTTCCTACTGCTTACCGCCTTCGAATCACGGTTTCAAACAGTCTGATCCAATAATATCGACTGATTATAAACTTTGACCAAATATGATTTAACATTAACCCATCATCCCGAAAATCGGTCAGACTCCTTTATTGAGTCAGCTGGAACCCTCTCATTTTATTAAAATTTCACAGATAATGCAAGCGAAATAACGTTGCGTATATTAGTTCCAAATCATCAATGTTGGTCTTTTGTCTTGTCGAATGCTGTGTAATTTGGGGGTTCTGTTGTTGGCACTTTTTACAGCGGACATATGAGACATAACTTTTCTTCGAAGGTGTCAGTTCAGCGTCATTAAAAATAAAACAAAAAGGCTAAAAGATCCATCTCGATACGAGTGCACAGTATCGACACACATATATACTTATCGCAGCATAGCCACTGCATAACAGTGATATCGTGCAACACAGTCTAATTTGTGGTTTTGTTTTTTTTGGCATACGCCGGCTGTTTCTTGTCGAAACTTAGTTTCATGTTAGCTTCATCATCCCTCTGTACGGTTGAAATAGGCACCGGCCGACATACTACCTTTACTTGCTTACCTGTAATTTGTACTCTATCGTATATATTACTCCGAGGGTCTAAAATTTCACATAGTCTAAAATTAACTTTAAAATATAACCAAAACCTATATTAACAATTAATGTAAGAGTGCAAGTTTTAGTTCCTAGCATTTGCAAAAATTTGTACTCATCGAATTTGCAAATTTATATAGTATTTTAGTAAAAAATGCTCGTTTGTAAAGCCGAGTGAAATCCGAAATAGAAAACAAGTTCGCCTCTAAAACAATATAATTAATTTATTGTTTACCATTGGTGATGCGCTTTAATAATGCGATATAATTTAGATCACACCTGTAAATTTGATAAAAAATTTACCGAAACAGCAGAAACAATACGTACAAGTCAGTTATTTTCGTGTAAAATCGTAGAGATTGAAAACAGTCCCTTATCTCAAAATCGTAGAAGTGTAGCATATCTACGTGCACAAAATAAATGTGCATATATAATTATTAAGCTCAAATAATCAATAAAATATAATAATATTTTCAATAATAATCATGAAATTACTTTTTAGGGACTAGATGAAACACAAATATATAAATAAAAATGAAATAACAACAAAATTTGTCGACCAGTATTTTATGCATACCATGCGATCAACACTATAAACAACAATGAAATGACGATTGATTCGAGAGAAATATATTCACTGCCCAAATGTTCTGTATACATTTTACGTGTTCACTCAAGTATAATTGAATGTAAATTTTGTCGTATCTCTCAAGCTATGAATTTCACTCTTTGTCTGCTATGTTTTTGATATATGTAAAGTTTACAAGCACGGTTGTAGCACAGGCAGCTGTGCGTTCAAAGATTCGTACGCACGGCTATAATGAGTTCAAATGAGTGCGATTACACGAGTTTGTACATGTAGAAATAATACAAATGCACGGAAGGTTTTACCACAACTTGCTTGTAATATAGCTACCGGTAGCTAAAATTGTGTTTAGACCATACATGGCGGCGGTTGGTCATGCCAGGGGGGGGTAGAGGCCCCCCACGGGGGGGGGGGGTGGTCGCGGCCATCCCAGGGGGTAACCCTCCGGCCGGCCACATTTTCCTAGGGTGGTTGGCCGTGAGGACCTTTTTTTTGGTCCTAGCAGCGATATTTTTCGCCTATGAGTTCAGTTTCTGCACTAGGGTCCGGCCTCAAAACTGGTCGAGGTGAGGGGTTTTGGTGGGGTGCGCACCCCCTCCCCTTCGGGGTGTCCGATTCTGAGAAGTGTAGATTGAATTCTGAGTATTCCCCTCGAGGGGGGGGGGGGGCGGGCCGGACCAGGTACCCCCCAACCCCCCATGCCGCCATGTATGGTTTAGACATTTTCGTTGGATTACAATATTGCTTACATTACACTTTTATACTAAGCGCCTTAGTAGCGAATTCCCAAATACCTTTGATATTATAGTTTAATGATACTTGAAAAAAACAAAAAGCTAAACTAAAAATTATAGATCTTAATACCTGTAATAAAATTTATCAGTTTATTACTGCCACAACATATAATTCAGAAAAGAAAAAATTCGTTTGGACCGTCGAAACCTCAACCTGCAGCTTGGGCATAGCTATAGTAGTAAAAGCTCAGCCTATTGACTATTAATGGGTTATCCTTCTTTTATGAAGCTGTGGATTTGTAAAAATGTGTATTTTGCTTGACTTTAGTGTACTAAATACTCAGCTGCAGTTGAGACAATTTCAGCCATATCTAACTGCTCCGCAGCATTGCAACTCCAAGTAGTTAGACAAAATCGAACAGCTCCGCACATTGCCAAAAGTAGTAAAAGACACAGCTAGGTGAGTATATATTTGCGGGAAGATAGCATAATGTATTATGCTTCTTTTATATAAATCAGGTGGATTTGATATAAAATTGCGTATTTTGCTCTCATTTAGTGCAGTAAAAGGCCAAATTGTAGTTGGGAAAAGCATTACATTAACCGTTCATTACATTATCCAGCACATTTATCCCGTTCAGCAGATTGATTTTTTCTGAAAAAAGATCAAATATTTCACAGTGCAAACTTTTTACGAATATGCAAAATTCTTATTGAATTATATACCAGCAAATGTAAGAACATAGCCACTCATGTACAGAAACAATGGCTTAATAATCATTATTTTTGGTCAAACCCAATATAAATTTCAATACAAAAAAACAACTTAAAACATTCTTATTTTGGGTCGTAGCCAATGTAAATTAATTTGTTAGAATCCTTTGTTAGGCTTGATTGTCTGGATTCATGATCAGTTTTAAATTTAGCGCACTGTCGGATTTACATCATGAATAATGAGGAAGAAACCTTCCGTCATTATAACTCAAGATGGAACCAAATGTTGATGTCTTGTACTCTTTATGGTGCTGAAAGTTTTACCGTTTATAATACATAATCTGGATTATGTAAGTGTTATATTACTACCAACCGCCCATGTCTTTCCTCGGCGGACTAATACCTAAAATCAACTGTATCTGAGCGCGAACTGTTTCAATGCGTATGCTACAATTTGATAGACGCTCGATGGACTTGGCTCTAGCTTTTTGCTAACTTTGGGAGCTAGAATACTCTCAAAAGTTCGCTTTGTAGTAACGTAATCGCATTTTACGTTACTACAAAAATAACAAATGTTTTCTGAACTTGAATTATAACAATGTCAAGTTTGTCGCTGTTTGTACCACTATAAACTTGTATATGTTTAACTATTGATTTATCTGATTTGATAATGGCAAGCAATTTGGATTTAGACCGCAGTCGGGATCTCTGCACTCTGGGAGCCTAGTCTAAACTTGTATATGTTTAAGCAGTGATATTTGTTATCAGACAAACGGTCAGCCTAACAGCTTCGGTCAGGCATTGCTTCGCCACATTAAATGTAGCACTAATCGTGAACATTGATACAAATTTAGTGCAATAAGGAATGTGGCGCTACAGATTTTGTTGAAATAAGGACTATGATTGCCACAAATTCTGTAGGTATAAACATGACAATACATGTTACAATGTGCAGTGAGTCCACACATTGTTCTGCGAACGCTGCATAGTTCAAACCGACTTGTACTGTAAGTATGTATAGCCCAGCTTTGTTTTTCATAACAAGTTAACGAATACTATAGCTGCTGAGATATGGCCCGAGCTATCATACTGTAGTCGTAGTATTTATGATTTTTCAGAGCACTTGAGTCTCGCTGAGCATTGGAATATCAACGCTTCCAGTGAAGAATAGGAGTAGTTTGTGGCTACGTTAATACTTTTAGGACAATATCTTTTTACATCGTGACTGCACGGTTTTATATCATATCGTATAGCGTACAGCATGTTTTGCAGTGAGTGCCCATAATAATTTGGTACCTGACAATACAGAGTCGCAGGTGAAGCAAGAGTTACTAATAACGCTTTTTTATGGCGAACACACTGGGAGACTATGGTGAAATAGTGTCTGTGAGAATGGCTGCCAGTCGCTGATCAGTTATTTTCGGACACAATGAATGATATGCGCATGTGGCAATATTAAGACATTGTGTGTAAGAATAAAAGTCGTTTTCGGCCTGTGCATTTACACTAAGTGACCTTCAATAAACTTGGGCATTCTTTAGCCTCAAACCAATTTGTATAACATTATGGTGCACGTTCTGGTCAAAACGATGAATGTGTAAGTTTTACAAGAATTTACATGCACCTCAGTTCTAGTATAGATGATCCATTTTAAAACCAGAGCTTTAAAATCAGAAAATTTATGGGTGCTACATATATAGAATCGTTAAATTGAAAAATTTATGGGTTTCGCAAAATCGGATGCTGCGATTTTCTGGGAGATAGTTGCCAGAAATTTAAACGTTCATGAGTAGTGCGCAAATGAACGGGACCCACTAATTTTCTGAGAGCCAGTCATATAACACAGTAAGTATCAAGTTTATAATTTGAAAATTTGGGAGTGTTAAAAATTTGCAAGCACATAATAATGTTTAAAATTGTTGAAGCACTAAAGTTAATCCAGCAATTCGAAAATTGCTGGGTCTTTACAAGCGTACGCACACAGTAATTTTCCATGAGCAGTTAACAATTTTTCCACCCTCCCCTCCTGTGGTTGAATAATTCGTGCACAATCTACTACACAGGGCGCCATGGTTAATAATTTTAATTTTATATATTTTCAAATATTTTGAAATATGCTCAAAGTGCGTTTTTATATTTGGTACACATTATTTTATTGAGACTCAAATCCTTTTAATGAATGCTAAATTAAAAAAAAAAATTTTATATATTTATGTTCATTGGTATTTGTAGAAGTTTGTTATGGTTTGACTCGATCACAAAGCGTTGTACTAATTAGTCGAACCTAACTTAATATGCTTATTCATCGAATTCAATACGATGTATACACAATGCATCCACTTAACGCATACTAATTGCACTTTGTCCAAATTGCTTCCACCAAAATTCAAAATGTTTCAGCTATTTCAACAATGGCCGATAGAAATATTTTTCATTTCTCTAAAATTATTGGAATTGCTGTAACCACGATTGAAAAGCTTCGAGATACATGTAGCCCTTAAGGAGTTGTGTTATAAATAAACTATATATTAACCCTTTCCCGCATACAGTCACACATGATAGTGTATGTTGTGTCGCGATACGCACACTGAGTGTCTTGCCCCCGTGCGTTTGCAAGTGCGTTGGTCTTTGCTTTTTTGAGATTTCTTACGGAGCCGAACAACAGCTCCTAAATATCGTAGTGGCTAATGTACCATCATCTTACCGAAACGATCTAGCTTTAACTTGTCCTCACTGTAATAGTTTGCTCGACAGTGTACAAAATTTACACCAATTCATGCGGAAAGGGGTTGAAGCACAGTTTGCCAAATAAAAGGAAATAGGCGTAGAATGATGAAGTTCTGATTACAAACATGTTACCATAGCGGCGTCTGGATTAAATTGAAAATTGACAATTTTCAGGGTTTACAATTACAGTCGTATACCAATTTCACAGGTATAACAATGTCTGTTTTTTCGTTTTCTGTCGTATATAATGTTAACATCAATTTCTTATAATTTCGTGTACATATCCCACTACACCTTACTTTTGAACGACAAATAAACGGCTTTAATAATCCATTTTGTCATATATTTGGTTATATATATTTTAGTTTTGTCAAAATTTACAGCTGTTTCAAATGTTACATATGTTTGTTTATAACAACATTATCTACCTATCTGTTTTTCTCAAACGCTAAATCGAAACGTTTGCTAGGAAAAACTTTCTTTGTAGTCAGAATATTGGTGCTTCTTGTCCATTTTTCAAAGAGTATACATTCGTGTGTGAACTTAAATAGCCCAGTTGCTTATCGATGTTTCTGAATTCATGGTTGACTTTTAACAAAATAATTACAGCATGGCAATCATTTCAAAATGTTCTCTCACAGCATGGACGTGTTTTCCTCTAAACCTTTTCTGCTTTTATATTTTTCTGTTTTAATTTAGATTACTTTTTCTGTCACAGTTTAAATTCGAAGAATTTCCTGTGACTGTTGTGTAGATGAAAAAAATATGTTATCCACAGTTTGTGACCTTGCCGATAGAACATGCCCACACACCCGGTTATGCTTTATCACAACCGAACTTAAGATTATTGTTTTTTCAAAATTTAGTGCAGTATCGCTTTACTTGGCAGTAAGATTATAGACATATGTTCCAAAAATTGCTGATCATTGAGTATCACTGTAAATTTCTTTTTTTGCGCGAAGAAAGTGCCAAGAAATTAGCGCTCTGCATGCAATTAGAATGCGTTACAGGTGATTATATACGTCTGATTTGACCAAAATTTCTTATAGAGCGGGCTTTTATGTGATATATAGTTAAAGAATATGATCTTTCTTTACAACGTACGAAATTCGTTGCCGATTTATCACATACTTGCAGAAGTGATGACAGAGCATATATTCTAAAATGTTGCTCAATATCGGTATACACTATAAATTGTTCTAAATTTTGATTGAGCATGTAATTGCAAAAACCTTCCTCTAGATATAAGCTGCATTTACATATGTGATACCATTGCCATCTTTTATGAGACAGTGGAAATAACAAGTTGATTGAAGCATGCGGCTGTTCCGTTCCAAAAGCATTAATATAATGTGCCTTTTTTGAACACTTTTTTACACTGTAATCGCTATATTAATGTCGCCATGATGGTAGGTTGTAAACTTCAGATCGCCATACTTAAAGATGTAAATCACTTGTCTCAATGATAATTTTTATTTATTTCATTTTGCTAACCTCATCAGAAATTTAACCATTAACAAAACGACAGTCGTGGCTGAGACTAAAACAGAACATTAGGAAGGACCCACGTAAGTTACTTTTAATATAATAATTACACATGTGTTTAGAAACACCAGTTTTAGCCGCCGTTTACTGAAATGCACGGAGCCTTTGCTTCTATATCCCTTGTTGGCAAGCGGAGACAGTACAACGATCTTTTCAAGTCTAAATTTTAAATTCTTTGGATCTCATGAAGTACTTGTTTCTTCCACTTAGGCATAAAAATATATTGGTCCACGTCTTTATGCCCATCTTCTTGAGAAACTGCAGTTTTTTAGCAATTTACGTTATAAAAAAATAATATATTTTGAAAGAGTCTCGACGGTAGTTGGCATCTCCACACTCAGGACGCTTATAATGTAAGTATGGTTTCAAATAGCCCTTTAATATAATGTTCACGGGGTCAAGGGCGACCTAAGAGTCTGACAAAATTTAAATGGACGTTCTGGAAGATAGATATTCAGCCACAGAGAAATAGCGAAACGATAGGGAGGGGAATCCAACTTGCGTCCCTATGTCCCACATAAATATAACTACCCATTTTAGGCCATCATGTAAACTTGAAAAACTTATACGAAGTGTAATAATATACAAAACTAAAATGTTTATTCTTTCTGTGAAGAAGCACTAGCTCTGTTATTAAAGTTATAGATTAGCTTACAGCTGTTCAAATCCATCAACTTAGTTAGGCGTAGGTGGTTCCTGCGTGAGGAGAGTGTACGGGAGGTGGTAAATTTTCTGAAAATTTGGGAAGCTCATAATCTTCCTCAATTCTGATAAAAAATTTTCTCAAGCGTGATACAATTTTCTCCACCTTTTTAAATTTTTCGCAACTCTGTTGCAACAGTTTTCTCCAATTTTTACCAATTTGGCCAGTTTATGTTAAAACTTGCATCGCCCTATTGGGTAGAAAGGGGAGTGAATCGGAAAGGAATGGAAGCGGGAACGTTAAGAATTGAATTAGACTACTGTGCAATTTTTTAAATTTTATTTGTTAATGAATCTATTCCTTTCGCGACTACTCCTTATTACATGTCAAAACCAGGTGGAATATTTTTGATCCGCAAAATTCGCAGACTGGAAATAAATTCTTCACGTGTTCAATGAATATAAAAATGCAAGTGTATATTCTAACCCGTTTTGTTATAAGACTTGTTAAATATTTAACCTCTTTCATGCACCAACTATCTTTTAAGCTGCCTTTAATTCCAAGGCTAAGCAAAATCGTTGAAAGTGTTCATGCTACCATGACGTATAACTAGAGAACCACCACTATATTTACGACTTAAGATTTTGCTGTGTACTTTTTTGGAAATATTACTATATCCCTATTTCTCGAATACTTAGGGTATAGTTCCAGGGGTAGAACCAGGGCCAGAACCAAGGGGTTCCTGCGGCGGGAGGGTGGATATAGTAGGTGCAACTAGTTTCCCTGTCCTCTAATTTTTTTAATAATCTCTCCATTCTCCAAAATTTTTCCTTAAAACTTGTAATTTTGCTCATTATTGCCGCTGGCGAGGGGGGGGGGTGGCGGGCAGGGTGCGGAAGGCTCAAAGCGGAAGACGGCGGAATCCGGGGCGTGGCGGTGATATGGGCACCTATGATATATATTAAATATATACAATATATATGGTATATACAAAATATATATTACATATAAAGTATCTTAATTGTACTTTTTTATATATCTGTAACACATATACAATATATACTAATATACGGTATTTAATTTGTATAGATAAATTAAATCGATGGTCACGTCCGATTTTAACTTTTTCCAATTTACTATTGAGAGTTGTTTTGTGTCCGAGTTTCATTTTTTCACTCGTTTCACTTGAAGGTCGTTAGTGTTAATTCAACAATATTTTTTTATGGACATTGGAGGTTTTAAAATGATATCGGATTTTTTGCCAATTTGTTATTTGTTCATATGACATGCGTATGCATCAAAGGCAAGAAAGACGACAGCGGATTTATTAAAATCATAAAAGTTATGTGTATCAAAAGGATAATAATATTTTTGCCATTTCGAATTTGTTCCTATCTGTTGAATTTTTATTTTAAGTCATATGTAAAAATAATGATTGGTTTCATTATAAAATTTAATTTCGATGCTCCAGATCACGCTTTGTTATAACAAAATACATTGGCAAATTCGGTATGTTCTCTTTTTTCCGCGGTTAATTCAACGATTTCAGTGGGTAACGTATAATAAAACTGTTTCACAAAATCTAGATCATACACCGAGTAGCAGCTTATAAAGTGGGGAATATGCGGAACAGTAAACGATTAAAACAAACCAACTACTGTCTATGCAATCTAAGTACTGTTGAAAAATGAGTAACCTGGGCCAAGTAGTTCTTTGGTTATCCATTTTGATACCACTCAAATCGATTGTAGTCTAATATGTTTTGAAATGAAACAGACGTGTAAATTGTTGAAAGATAGATTGACGAAGCCATAGACTGCGTACGTTTTATGGTTTGCTCTAATGTCTACAAATCTATAGTGTTTTACGACACTTGTCAACTGCCAAATTTTTAAAATTATTTTGTAACTAAATCAGATATAAAATAAAATTGGTCACGTGTGGCAGCCAGTGTGCGCAGGTAGCGTATACCGACATGTATAGCGAGTGTAAATTGAAAAAATACCGCAGCCTAGCGGGTACTTCAAACATTCCATATTTCCAAAATGTCCTATTCAACGTTGCTACAAGTTTTGCTCAGGTTTGCGCCAAAGTCAGGCTCAGGGGCGTAAACTGTATGCAGGTTCTGCTGTCCTCGCTATGGTAATCCTAAGCCTGAGGTTTCAGTTTAGGTTTGTAGTGCGCAGAATTCTGATATATAGTCAAAAAGTAATACGCTTTGGAAAAAGATCAGTCGAGTTGTGAACAATTTATCCTTCATTTAAAAACACAAATGAGTTATGTTTGTGCAGTAACTTTCATATTATTAATTTGTTTGAGAAAACTTCTGTTTAGAAATACTTAGGACATAAAATTGGTCTTTTAATTTAACCCCCGCCCCGCCCTAGGCCGAAAATAATCAATATTGAAGATACAGCGATAATTTTGATATCATTGGACTCAGCTTGACGAGCTAATCCAGAATATTTCCATTTTGGCCACTTAAATTTTTCTACTTTTTGGATCTTCCTTGGTACCTAAAAATTTCGAAAAAAAAATTTCTCGATAAGTGTATAATTTTATATACCATTTGAACCGCATTGACGAACTGGGTCGAATGATGGTGCAATCGGTTCATGGGTTAAAGATTTAGGCTTAGACCAAGGCTTAGGCTAGGCTTTAGGCTTAGGATTTCACATAAGTGTCAATAACTACTTAACCCGTAACCCGACTCAGCTTTGATTTTGCCATAATTTTATATATTATTCGACTGATATACAAAACCACACATTTATCCAGAAATTTTTTCGAAATTTTAGGGTACCAAAAGGGGCAATTGAGAACGCAAAAAATAAAAAAATTGTTTCAAATCTGGCCAAAATGGGAATATGAATCAGTCGAATGGCACTAAAATTATATTATATCATCAAGGTTGACCAATTTAGTCTGGAGGGGGGGGCTAAAGGAAAAGGCCCCATATAACGTTACATAATATCTCTGTCTTTGCAAAGGACGGATTAAAACCTAAGTTTTTCAAATACTTATAGTTACAACAAAAACATATTATTTATGAAAAAGTTAATTACACGAAATTCGCAATTTCGAGATTCATGTTGCATTCACTAGCATTACCGAAAACTGAACGTTCGTTAAATTTTATAGATCATTGTCGTTTTTGGCTGAGTTTAAGACATGAAAATGCTGCATTAAATGTTTTGTAATTCGGCAGGGGCAAGCAAAAATTTTGCACATCCCACTCAGCGATTTTGCGTCCGTGCTAAATAAAATACACCACGCTCAAAAATTTTGCACCCTCACTAAATTTTTCATTTTAAAATTGCCATTCCAGATTTTCGGTAGTGTTTAAATAAAACCGTTTTACAAGGAATTCGCGCTTAAGTTTCAAAATTATTAATTTTGTTTCTTTGCTTGGGAAGCAGGTTGAGTGGAAGGCACGTGGCCCCTCACTTCGCTACGCTTCTGATTGTTGTTCCTTTTAGAATGATATTTGAGGCATTTTACTATTACATATATTCCTTGGATATAATTTAATAATAATATTCTTCACAATATAAAATGATCGAATCAGTATTCAGATTTTCGTATAGTGTAATGACCATTTTGGTCGTCAACTTAACAAGTAATCATGAGTGCTTTGCTCAAGATCTTGGCGACAACAGGTACGAACCACTAAACTATTCGCTTGACGATATAATTAGAAATAATCATAATATAGAAACTGGCAAGGTGCTTCCAGAAGAGTTTAAAGCTAACTCAGATGAACGCACTAGACAGCCGAACAATTTACGCAGTCATACACCAACATCTATTGCATCTGACGCTAAGAATGAAATCAATTTTGAAAGTAGAAATACTGTTCTTAATAGTGAAATAAATACACATCGAATTAATAAAGAAAATATTTTTACAACAATCGGTTTCGATGGTAAGGATAGAGCTGGAAATCTTGGCTTTGGCATCAGTTCTACGACGGGCGACCACCGAAGTGGAACTTCCAGTCGAAGTAGCAGCAATACTATAGTTGGGGATGACAATAATTTTAAGCCCAACACGGCATCGACGTCTCTACGACACGTCGCATCAACAGTTTCACCAAGTAAGCGTCATCTATCAGAATCGATAGAAATCGGAAACTCAACCACGTACGATGGCGGTGCAGAAGTAATGAGCGGTGATGGAACGCTATCTCGAATAAACGGCGATAGTACTGGATCGAATAGTGAACGTGGTAGTTCATCATCATCTAGAACTGATAACTCCGGAACACTCAAAATACGTATCGATAATCCTATAGTTATACAATGTTCCAAATATGCAGGTACATGATCAAGTCAAATATAGCATGATTTGAATAGTTTTAAACATTTATTTTTACATATCTATATAGTTTTTTATTTTTTATTTACACAGTATTTGTTTATTTCGTTTTTAAATATATATTTATAATTATATTATAAATTATATATTAACTTAATTTTATTTGTTTGCAAACAATATTTATGAATTTGATGTTTTGACAAAATAGTTTTTTATTTTTTATTTACACAGTATTTGTTTATTTCGTTTTTAAATATATATTTATAATTATATTATAAATTATATATTAACTTAATTTTATTTGTTTGCAAACAATATTTATGAATTTGATGTTTTGACAAAAAAGTAAACAGTATCAGTAATGAAAAGTACCATTTTGAGAGGTTAAAAGGACACATTGGTTGTGGTTTTGGTGCTTTAATTGCAAGTACAAATGTAAAATTATTTTCGATATTGAAAACAGGCAAGCGAATCTAAACTACGGCCGGACTATGCACATGCAGCACGAGCACATCTAAGTTCCAAACCCATCTTTACAACCATTTTGGTTTATATCATACATACTGAGGCGTGGAAGACTCGGAGGAAGGGGTAGCAGGGGTCGGTTTGGGGAGGGGGATGAGTGACGGTCATCTCAGGCGGGTAGAGGCACTCGGGTAGGCGGAGGTCCCAGGCGGTTGCTTAAAAAGTTGACGAACCTACACCCGATGTCTTCCTTCATTTTTAATAATTTTACCCCAATTATTGTCAACTTTACCCTAATTTTTGTTAATTTTTGCTAAATTTTTATCGTGCATTCGGCGAGGAGGTCAAGTAGTGTGGTACCCTCAGTGGAGGCAGATCAATTACTCGGGGGGTTTCAGGGTGTATCTACACCCCTTGCACCCTTGCTACGGCATGTATTGTTTATATGTGTGTTTTTCATAATATACACCAAACATATAGATATATATTCACCAAAGCTCCAAGGTCCTGGGGCGGGATATAGTTTTGTCCGCTCGGGGGGGGGGTTGGCTTCGGCCACGGAGATGGGCCATCTGACGGCAGCGGTATAAGCGCTACCAGGAGAGTTAGCCGATCTGATGGGGAGTGCGTCGCCTCAGGGTGGTAACCACTATCCCATATCAGCATGCACGATATAATAAACCGACTATACCAAACACTGCTGTGGCACTTTTCTATCAGAAATATACCACCCGACTCGGCGTAAATTTCAATGGACGTTATATTTTGGGCAACTTATCAATATAGTCGCTGCGGCGTGTGCTGCTTATAGCATGTAGATGTGGATCATGCATGAATACTGTCAAAATTGATGCTAAATATCTTCACCTATGTCTTCCGATTTGGTACATGTTTACACTATTGAAATGCTAATGAACTATTTATTTTTTAATTAAAATCTACTTCAAATTTTCTGTGATATTTGTGTGGCATCTCTTTCTTTATTGTAGTTACTGCACCGCCCAAACGCACCTCGCATTGCTATAAAATGTTACTTCCTCTCAACCAACTAGGTAAGAAATTCTTTGTCAGTGTTAGAGACGGGTACAAAAATATTGGTGTTGTCGAGATGTGAGTTATTAATGGGCGAATTATGTTCTTTAATACTTTAGGATGTCCACACGTGATCGTTAATATTACTGCATGAATTATTTCGAATTTATAGTCAGTTCAAATTTTATTCGAAAATCTTTTACCTCGATTCAAATAGACAGGAATTTATTCCATATATCCTGGAATTAGACCCATTTTCATTCAATCCTAATTCCAAATACGTTTTATCACATGTCATACTACACAGAATTCCATATATTCTCGTAGACAAGTGATAATATGCAAATAGAATAGACATTTTTATAAGTGGAATAAATTTTACTCAAGTTCGTTTCGGAAAAATGAAAATTAAACCCATTCGATTTTATTCCACTTAGTTTAATCAAGAGTGCATTAGGGAAGAGTATGACACGGGCTAACATGTGAGTGCAGGGAAGTGTCATACTCTTCCCTAATGCACTCTTGGTTTAATTCGATGCATTAGATACTAGCAAATTTTGCAGCTAAATAAAATCAAGTACTGGAATTGATTCCAGAGTTCATGTTTAATATCTTTAGTGCAACAAAATAAATTATATTTGATTTTTGCTAAAACACTCTCAAGAATATTCTGCTATACATTGCATTATGGCAGAAGGCAAATTGCTGTATTTTTGATTGAGACTAGTGTATTCCAGTGTTACACTTAATAGGTTGCTGAATACAGTTTAAAAATTAAAGAGTGCGCAGATGTAAACAATTATATATCTCTGAATTTCAGATCAAATTTTGACCAAACTGAAACTATTTTTACACAATCGGTTAATTTGAAATGAAACATAGGGTATTACACAAGGCGTAAAACATGCCTTGGAAAAATTTTAAATCAAAATTTAACAAAACATCCCTAAACGTTTTGAAATATCGAGATTGGCCATATTTTCCACTACAAATTGGTGTCAAACTTTGTTTAGATTTTGAGATAAAAGTTTGAATGCGTGGACGCACCTTCTTCTGTAATTGCCAATATGATTAGTTTTATTTTTAATAGTTGGCTTAATGAATCGTTACTTATTGTATTTAGAAATTCGAAAGTATTAAATCTATTTCGTCCTACAGAGTACTACTTCAAGTAATTGAAACATTTAAAGTCCGCGTTAATTTAAAAGAGGTTATTTTTAAATTGTTGCATTTTTTTTTCATTTTAGTTTATTCTCATCTCATAGTTAAGTTATTACAGGTTTTGTCAATGATGCCGACATATCGATCGATCCGTCGAATATTTTCGTAAAATTTCCGAACACAAATCAAGCAACGAACATCGTTCAATTTCCTGGAATTTACGATCTCGAATTGGCAGACATGCTTGTCGTTAAAAATCGTAGTAGCATTAGCCGTGGTAGCATCGTAAACAATCTTGAGGACTTGCAACATATGGTCGCCGATGTATCAGTCGTAGTCCGTGTTGAACTACCGATAACAAGCGATGCTGCAAGTAGCATCGACACTAGTCCACAATCGCTAGCCAACAGCGTATCTTCGAGTGTCAACAGCAACAACAAAACCCGTACCAGAACGATTGATATCGACGTTATACCATTTACAACCCGGTCCGACGCGGGAAGTGTTTTTGAAGCATGCAATAGTGGAAGTCAGCTAGTTAGCAAGCTTGATAATGTAGCATTCTCCTCGTGGTAAGTCCAAACCATTAGTTAGGCGGAAACCACTGAATTTAGCGTGATTGCTTTTAGATATTAGGTAACGAATATAAAGCATAATATTAATGGCCAGGTCAGGTGTACAGGATATCTAATTAAGCTAGAATTGGATATAAATCAGTCATAATATCTCCTTAAAGCAACCGGAATATACAACGCACAAAAGTAAGCGACGATGATATCAAAAAATATATGATAAATTGTATAGCATTGGGTTCACTATCAAAATTAAAACAAAAAAAAACAAATACGGTGTAGTGTGTTATTGTAGCAAGAGCAGTACAATGATGATTTTGACACAAATTTTATTCTTTTTGCTGTCTTATTCAGATACCAAAGGGTTTATTGGCTGGATGTTAGGCTTGCTGGTATAATATCTCTGATGACCTGCATAGGAGGAGTATGTTATGGACTGTTGCTGACATTGTAACAATTTAAGTCGCGAAAACTAGCTGAATTTCAGTCAATGTTTGATGAGTGTTGTGTCAGTACAATTTCGTGGCTGTAATACAGTTTTAGTGTTACATATTTTTACACTATCCCGCATTTACATTGATCCTGTATAATCGAAACCAGCACCGTAAATAACACACAAACATGTATACGGTGTCTCATAAGTAACTCCCCGACTTTAAACTATTGCTGAGATTGACATAATATACTTACAAGCATAAAAAAGCTTAAACGTTGGTGATAAAATAAAGTGAATACAATGACGCCTTGCCTTTTACCGACGGACAAGAAAGACTTAAACATTGGTCATAAAATAAAGTAAACGGTAATTATGACACCTCACTTTTTATCGGCGAACAAGAAATGAAAGCGTAAAAGTTGGTTATAAAATAAATACAAATAGTGACGCCTCGGTTTCACCGACGGGCAAGAAAAGCGTAAACGTTGGTTATATAATAAAGTAAATGAAAATAGTAACGCCTCGCTTTTTATCGACGGACAAGAAAGATTTAAATGTTGGTTATAAAATAAAGTAAATGCAAATAGCGACGCTTCGCGTTTAATTGACGAACAAGAAAGATTTAAATGTTGGTTATAAAATAAAGTAAATGCAAATAGCGACGCCTCGCTTTTTACGGACGGACAAAAGGTTTAAATGTTGGTTATAAAATAGACGCAAATATTAACGCCTCGCTTATAACCGACGAACAAGAAAGGTTTATACGTTGGTTATAAAATAAAGTAAATGTAAATAGTGACGTATCACTTTTTGCCGACAGACAAGAAAGGCTTAAACGTTGGTTATAAAATATAAAAAATGCAAATAGTGAATTCAAATTTTTTCAGCTCCTTTTGGTGGATCCAGCTATTCGGTATATACTTGCGGTATGCTGTAGTGAACGACCTAAACTATATTTCACCAACTCCAATCGCAAAGAGTAAAGTCAGTAAAAAAGAAAAAAGCACTCCCTAAAAACAGCAACCTGCTCAGAAAGTGTAGCCTTAGATAGAACCAGAGCCAAGTCCAAATATATTTATCCGCTCAAATTAGACAACTCACAATACAGATACACAAGTATATATATAACTTTTGTCTTATCAAGTTAGGTAGAAATCGATAGCTGAAAGAACTGCCTCACATCATTTAAAGTAATTTCCAAACAAAGGGTGAGATTATTTCAAGAAAAAAGCACTCCCTAAAAACAGCAACCTGCTCAGAAAGTGTAGCCTTAGATAGAACCAGAGCCAAGTCCAAATATATTTATCCGCTCAAATTAGACAACTCACAATACAGATACACAAGTATATATAACTTTTGTCTTATCAAGTTGGGTAGAAATCGATAGGTGAAAGAACTGCCTCACGTCATTTAAAGTTATTTCCAAACAAACGGTGAGATTATTTCGAGCATGGACGATAAATTTTTATAACGAATATTCGAATAAGTAACCCTTAATCTAGACGCAGATTTCACCAAAATCTAATTATGCAATGACAGACAAAGAATGTACTCTCGTTATTAACATACCATCATGTTTTGCCAATTATATAATCAAATATACAACAACCGACCAGCAAATATTGTTTTGACAAACACAGGGTGTCCCAGCCTCGTGACCCCCGATATTGTTTTTGAAGAAATTTTTATAATCCAACAGATTTTAACCACATGTTAGCGTCTGTCACCTAGCACAAGTATTGGGATTTGATTTCCCTGAAATTGGCCAAAAAACCTTCACCGGATTACATGCTACAGTAACCCAAAGTCGCCATCCTTAATGTTCACGTTTTTTATCGGGATTACACAATTTTATTAAATGTCCGCTAATAATTTTTCAGGCATACTTTTAATTTCAGGCTGTTTTATTTCGCAATACTGCTAATAATAACAGTTTTTAATGAATATCGCCTATTCAGTAGAGTATCTCGCTAAATGTGCATGTTGGTTTGAATGGATTAAGAGCGCTGTAATGGTTCAACGCAAGTTCGGAGCCGAATTTGCGCGCAATTACGAAAATGGCACGATCCGTCGATGACGAAGGGCACCGTTGTATATTAATATATAGTGTTCTTTGATATTGTTCTTATTTTGTTAGAGCGCCAAGCACAAATGCTCCATGCAATACGCATATCCGCACTTCTAGGAAAGAATATGTTGCGAACCAGGGTGTCCCGGTTTTGGTAACACCCATATGCTACTATGTTTCACGACTTTAATGAAATTCATACAAACTAAAATCAAACAGTTTTCAGACGCACCTCTAAAAACCCACCAGTTAATTCTCTTTGGAAATGGTGTTGTTATTGGAAAAACAAATCGGGGCACTTAATTGGGACATCCAAGACATGTTCGGCAGTAACCGTTCAATTTAACTCCAGTTTTCTATAAATTTGGATTTAGTTTTTACATTGATGGAAATTAAGGCCAATGTAACTTTTAGTGGCGGAAGTTCAATGCGTGTCATGTTCTCTTCATATACTAAGTGTAATTTCGAGCCTTAGCCTAGGCTAAGTTCCAGATATGAGCCATATACTAAGCCTAAATTTAACTCGAACTAAAGCAGTCTCTTTGTAACGACGCAATATCCGGCAGCCATAGGTGATGGAGAACATAAAATGAGGCCGATGTTTGGGAATGTCACGTAGCGACATATATGTATATATAAATATATACGGCAAAACGTAGAACATATATTCATAAGTCCTAATATGAAAACTGCGGAATTCATACAGAAATATAATATAAATAGCCCACCAAATAGCTTGGATTACTTTTGTCAGACTTCTGAGAAATTGAAGCCTACATTTCTGTCTTTTCGGGTTTTAGTGGCTATCATGATATGAGATTTATGCATGATACGTATCCTTGTCACACTGAAAGAGAATACCGATGAGTGAATCATTGTACTAAAAATTAGAAAAGATGAACATAATTATGCCGTATTAATGTTTGCCGTTACACGGGTTAATCCCACGGCTACGAGCT
This sequence comes from Trileptium ribeirensis, assembly GCA_030248225.1. Taxonomy (NCBI): domain Eukaryota; kingdom Metazoa; phylum Nematoda; class Enoplea; order Enoplida; family Thoracostomopsidae; genus Trileptium; species Trileptium ribeirensis. The sequence goes on along the minus strand of JASANE010024181.1, from coordinate 44,626 downwards.
TATAATAAATTGTTTTAGCCGCTACTGTAACCTATGTAGTCCTCAGCACCAGCTATCGCGATCACTCAGATTACAAAATGGAATCGGTCAAAGGAACGAACGGCCAGTTCACAGAGTACTAAGTCACAGCGCTAAACGCCGGTCGAAAAGGCAATCTTCTGATTTGACGATTTTGGCGTCCTGTGATCCTTTTCGTCGCGGGGAGTATTACACGTTGAGACGTCGATTTGAGTTACCGGATCCTCGATCACCAACACTCAAGGCACATATGCCACCGGGACTTCTGCAATACAATGGAAACAGTGGACCGAAAGTAAGTATATGCATTCCAACAATACAGATGTTATATTTGTAAACGCACAGTTCAACTTACCGCTTTGGTTTGGCTGCGCAGTATAAAATTTGTCATTAATATTTATATCAGTAAATTTAAAAACTTACTGTTACCAGTTTTAAACCTAGATACCCGTTTTGCGATACATACTGACCAAGGGGGTAGTTGAGTCCTCAGGGTGGGGGGTGCGGCGCGTAGCTCCGAGGAGATGCCGGGGTCGAGCTTCAGGGTGGGGGTAACCCACGACGAGTACGTATGGCGTTTTGGTTAAGAAAAATATTATATAGAATCTTCGTAAATATTTGAAGAGACAGCGTATAAACATTATAACGAACCATATAAAATAGTAAAATAGTAATCTATGTTTGCCCAAAAGTGGCAACATAATATAAGATTTTTGGTTGCGCCCCAACTGGCTTGGTTTCTCAAAACATATTATTTTCTGCCAAACTGAAGATCGAGCACAACTTTTGCACACAAACAAACATATTTCGTCGTTTGTTTGATTGCTTCGACATTAAATACTTGTAACGTTTCAACGTATATCACAAAACACAAACACAGAGCCCGAAATTTAAATATCAATATTGAATATTTGGATTGAAGCATTTAATCTTCTTAACGCTAAATTATTGTGTTATAGAACGTTGCACCAATAGTATATGATGATTTCTTGATAAGAAAATGTCACACTTAGAAATCACCGTATAAACTCTTGGGACATGATGTGATCCATTTAATTTACTTTGCCCATAGGATGTCTTATAACAAATTTAGCACAAATATGTGCAGATGCTTCATAGAAATTTTAATGTAGTAATAAAATATCCTATGCAAAATACCTGTATTCGCCCCCGAAATAGTTTCCAAGCAAAATAAAACTTCTGGATTATTAATGAAATGACAGCCATATAAAAGCCCTGACCAGAAACTGCAGTTTGAAGCAAATTTTGGAGACCCGGCTATCCTCCTGCTTCAACTTCAGTGGATTTATATCGTCTATAATTGGCTTAGTCTACCTTTTTTGATATAAAAAGCCGACAGCGATCCAAGGAGAATCTGTGTTACGTCAAACTGGTTGTAGTATTTACGCTAAACTATTTTTATGTTGCCGGCATTTCCGATATTAACGCTTTGCATTAATTCCTAAAACTGTATTCACCAATTTTTAACACTTTATTTACTTATCATATACGCTTTGCTATAAATGTTAGACGGAAACCACTCGGTGCTTAATTTTGACGCAATTAAACTATAATCTTAAGCTAAATTTACATAGAATAGTAGAAATGTTGAATGGTATATATTGCTTTAGGCTAATAATATCTTAAAAAGACTGAATGTAAATGTGACATTAAGCAGCTTTGATATAAACTTACTAAAACTGTTTTATTTTATAAAGGCCATTGTACGCGTAACCATATTCATTTTGCTCAGTTTGAAATAACATTTAAACATAGACGAAGATCTAGAGTGGGCTGGGGTTGCGTTCCTAGCAAAGATTAGGAAATCTGGGATCAAAACCCCTTGATAGTGGTATCTTAAGGTTAAAATCCCGCGTTAAACATGGTGAAAGTTTAGTTATCTTTCTAATATTAATTTATTAACTTTCTTTGTTCTACTAATTTATATATCTTATTATATATTGACACTGTAATCGTGACACTCATTTCAAGTTATTTTTATTACAGGTAAAAACTGAATCATAAGTTCACATTTCCCAAACTTTTCGCATACACTCCAAATTTCTCGCATCCATTGCCTCAAGTTGCAGAAGGAACGTGCGCCGCTGCTTTTGAAGTGAGCAGTCAAAGCTTAGAAAGTCCGTCCACTCGTCAGTATTGACTATAATAATCACGCGCGTTGTGTAAGTCGTAACCACGTCGATAAAACTGAGATGTGTTTGTGTCATAAAATTTGTCAAGGATTAGTGAAAAAATAGAGTATTGGCATTCAAAAGATGTGCATGAAATCATTCTTTACAGGAGGGTAAGCTAATCGCACAGCTTCGCCTCCTGTCGAAGCCGAGTTCTCAGTCCGTACAAAACTACTGCCACCGCTACTGTACAGGCGAGTCGTCAACATCAAGGCCGTCGGCTCAATGCCTTCGATGTCGAAAACGTTACCACCAACTGCTGTCAGTTGGCCAGATTACTAGTCATAGCGACGCTGTTAATTGCGAATTAGACGATCCAGCTACAACTCGTCTGGCAGCGTGTTATCAAATTGAAATCGGATACACCGTGTTGAATAGGTGAGTAAAGCGATGATCGGTGCAAATTTTGTTTATCACGGCTGTTCACGTGTTAAATATATGACATACCATAATAAATGATATCGTCAGAATTGAAATGATCAAGATTATAGCAACTTCCGAAAAGCGGTTGTATATATAGTCATGTATTGTATTGTAATTAAGAAAGCAAACGGACCAGAGGGATTATGTGAAATTTGATTACTCTGGACTATTGGTGAATGTCCGACTGTCGTTACGAAAAACGATGAACTCTGATGCTTAATTCAATCTAGCTTAAGTCAAATAAATGCCTCAAATTCTTCAAGTGTTTCTCTCAGCCTGGACTCTACTCTCTAATACTATCACTGTGTATGCGGCTATGCACAAACAATGCCACTCTACTTATTCTCAGCAATAAAAATGCATGCGCGGCTTAATACAACCATTTATGTATAGGTATACACTGCGGTTCTCAGCAAAACAAATACCAAAATTGATGAGCAAGGTACGTACAGTTCAAATCCACAACACAATATCCACCAAGCTATAAAACGGATGAGCCAGTTATGTCGTATCAGACAACAGTAATTAACGAGAGTGAACACCAGATCAATGATAGAAAATAAAATTCTTTTAAATCATCGCAAAAGCGAGCATGTGTTCTTTGAAGCTCATTATCATACCGCAGTGTCTGTATCTGTACTTCTCCACACAGAAATGTTTATATTGCCTTAATGTCCACGAGCCGTGTGACTATCCATAATAATCGTCAACAATAGTATGCTGAGATGCTGCTTGCGCGAGTAACCGGCACGCAGTGATGAGTCTATGCCGTAATACAAATACGCTAACGTCTAAACTCTACAGCTAAGCCCTAGAAAACAGAAGGAACCTGTTAATGCCCTCACAAACTCCAGACCACAATTATGACTGACTTACGGTAACTTTAGAAGTAGAAGCATAGCTAGCGAACGTCCAACCAACGAACAAACAAATTATCGCGCAATACCTAACGAATAACTGGAGCAGCGACATAATCGTCGAACTATGAAACTAACTAACTGAAGTGAGGCAGAGCAATAACTGTCGAACTCTATGACGGTAGAACTAAAGTGACTCGCAGCTTGCTAGAATACCTAATATTTGATGCCTAATGAAATACCAACACACTAATATGTGCTTCAGTGTAACACTAAGAAAACAGTAGCTGATATATGTGACGACTCCAACATTCTTACAATGTAAAGTTGCACAGAACACAGTCAAAAGACAGTGCATGAGCGAAGAAACCATCCACAATGTAATTCGCCGAATTCCAAAATATATTTGTCGGCTTAATGCTACTACTGCCTACTCGCCTAGTGTGCTGTTTTAAAATAGAACATTGACACACAAACAATAGCTAGTCAAAACAATAATTTTATCCCAGTCGTGAGCAGCGTTGCGATTTTTTCAGCATTTGTATAATTTAAATATATATATGCAGAACATATATAAATATGTATAATTTTTACGTATAAACAAACGTAAATAACAACAACACCCATTGGATACAGAAAAATATATATGTATAGATAGACGTATGACGTAGTCGATAGCATCGTACACCATATATATACGTGAAGTCTGAGATCCAGGAACACCCTGTGCTTTCCAGGCTTCAGCCGGTCAGCGGGGTAGGGCTAGGCTGCAAATTGGCAGGATTTGGGGCTGCATGTTTCACTCATTAGATATAGAAAAATATATAAATATGTATGTCGTAGTCAATACGATCGTACACCATATATATACGTGAAGTCTCAGAAGCGCTAACACCCTGAGCTGTCGGGGTTTCAGCCAGTCGACGCGGTAGGGCTATGGTGCACGTTGGCAGGATTTGGGGCTGTATTTTTCACAATCCCGCACGACAGGCAGCTAGATGGTAAAATGTTAAATCAAATCTGACTCAACCGTTCTAGAGTGTATTCAGCTATCAACGGTTCTCCAATACCCGGATTTCCAATTTATATTGAATTAGCATTTGACGAGAAAATAAATTGGTGTCCACTGTAAATCAAACACTGATCATTAAAGTAAACTGAGACACTGACTTAGTGTAACTTATACAGCATCAGAAAACAATGAAAAATAAAACGAAATGGCAACATGACACACGCCATTGCGCTGTCGGCCCACCGTTTGATTGTAAATCGATGTAAAAATTAATATTTTTAGAATTTGCCTTGTGCTTGTAATTCGTTCCCACACCTAGATCCAGAATCAAACAAGTTACCGTACGGGTACCAAACGTGTAAAAAGCTGCATCTAGGCACGGGCAAGGAACAGTTATTTGAAAAAAACAAGTCAGGTCCTTCGCAATACACACTTCATTCTACCAGAGGCCTGTTTTCTAGTTCGGCGTGGCTGATTTTAAAAAGGCTTGTTTGTATCGGAACAAATTTTATACGTCGAAATTCACCCTATCATCTGCTGGCTTCCCCACGGACCCTCACATATGTAATAATACATAAATATATATGTATTATATACCTGTTTACATTTATATACTGTTGTAGATGTACTAATACAACAAAAATGCATAAACAAACAGTAACCGAGAAATATATAACCTTTTTAAAACAAAAAACATTACGGTATCAAAGCAACTGGTAAACCAACTGCAACATACATCTGTTCCTCATCAGCTCGTAACAACAGATAACTACGGCAAAACTATTCATAGAAACTATTTGTATCAGTGTACAACAGACTTTCGAAAGCTGAAGAAGCCAAACCACGTAGTAGCAAAACATTCATATTGTTTTCAAAATCCTACGACAATGACGTCGTGCCAATACATTTGTGCCAAAGTGACACGGTAATTGCGACAACAAGCCCCATTACTTGAGCCTGACTAGCTTAATAGTATCTGATGTGTAGAATATTTTGACATAAAGGCAAACAGAAACCGAGCATTAAATTTCAAAATCCGTTGTAATTACACCTTATGCGATTATGTATCAATACCTTAGCAATACTCTAAGCTAATATTCAAAACTTAGAGTGTGTTCTTGTTACAAAAACGTCGATATACCGCGTCCCTCCGTTGACACTTGTACCAAAAAGAAATGTTGACTTGTTGAAATAGCTTGTTTTTTTACATTGCGAACATGTCTCTGGTTACAGTATGCTTCTTCTCTCGGGGGTTAACGAAAAAAGCCTTGGAATATTCGTCGCATACTATTGGTAACGGAATAGTTATGGCATCAAATTAGGTATATGCCGTGAAAATTCTCCAACATTTCTGATTCACCATGAAATGACCTGATTTAGAATTATCTACGATTTATAGCTATTCTACTGGCGCCGCACACTTCTTTTTAGAGTATATATTAGCTAATAGGGGCGCATCAAGAGCGAGGTTCATGGATCAACTTCCTCACATTTTGTACAGCAGCCCTGTAATTTTCTCGTAGCACCATCACTTTTGTGCCGACTCCTTACTTTTGTGTAATGTGCCGAAGTAATACATGCTATCCTAGTTTTTTCATGTCCATATTGTTTTTGTTATGCTTCTACGCCCCTGATGGGTACGTCCCTCTGACAACGCATAACCATGTTCCAGAATATAATATCAACCAGAAAGTTTACAGAATTATGCTGAAAAATATTCTGTAGATTCGACTGACTAACTCGTATATTCTACACATTTGAATTTCAGGCCCCGTTTACCAATTACCCAGCAACCACCACCGCTACCACGAGTAAAACCACGGCAAAGTAGTCGACGCCGTACCCCGTCATCGATAACTTCGCTTCCGGTATTTACTAATTTGAACAAAACCCAGGGATTTATCGCCCAAGACGACACTGACGACCTAAAGGGTGCACCTGGAGCAGCAGCGAAATCAGCAGAAAAGACAGCTGCTGCTGATCGTGACCCGTGCTTTCAAGAAGAATTTCTTCGACGAACATGGTGTCGCGGATGCTGGTGGTGTCCGTCGGTATTTTGTACGAAGGCGTGTCGATGCTTTCATCGAACTGAAGCTGCTTGCCTGGACAATTGATTGATTACAACTATTATGTGTTGATTAAGTTTGGGCGAATCCTTTCATTCCCGACTCTGCCGATTGGTATTAGCGTTTATTGCAATGCGTTGTGCGAGCTATTATATGTCACGTTGTATATGTTGGCACGCTCTTGGGGTTTCGCTAACTTTGCGAGGTTCCTTAGGAATCCAAGCAAGAGGGTCCAGGCAGCTCAGTAATTTGCCCACGCCGTTCTCACCAATGCAATGAGGGTTTGATCCGCGGCACCAACCTGAATCTGTCAAACATTGCGCGATACACAAACTAGCTAGGGCGTTAAAGAGTTAATTGTAATATTGAGAACAAATTTTGTAAAAAACAATGTTTAAGAAGCTCCTGCTATATGATCACACTGTGTCTTGAAATTTATCTTTGATAATTTATCAAATTGTTGCTTCTTCATTGAGCGACCAATAGTTCATCTTCCGTTGTGCTCGAATGCTGTTACCTATAGTAATTCCTATTTTATCTTAAACTTACTTAAACAATTAAAAGGGCTTTCTTAAAATTTTTTGATGACAATATTGTGACAAATTATTTTGGTACAATTTGTATAGAAACTAAAGCAAGCACGGTTAATTGCATGGCGAATAAATCCTGCATCAATTGTGTACATTATGTATGATTACATCAGCATAGATTATAAGGAATTGACCACAATAAATGTATGACACATTGTACATAAATTGTTTGAATTATAACACAGAATATGTATGATGCTTTACATATCTTATGTGTGAATTTTCACATAAAAATTGCATGATATTGTTATACATAAGCTGTATAAAATTTTATAAAACATATGTGTAATAAATTAGACATAATTTGTATGAAATTGTGCACGAAATATATGATTATTCGCGTGTAAATTGTATGAAATTTCAAATAGTAAAAGTAAGTATCTTGTTTGAAGCTATATGAAAGTACACATATCTTGTTTGAAGCTATATGAAACGTAAATATCATAAAATTGATAATCAGTACAAAAATTCCAGTTATGTAAAAATATTCACACATTAAGTGTTTTTCATTTCACACAAATACTTATAAAAATTCATACATTAGATATATTATATTCAGTAAAAATATACGCAATTTCTTACATTAGATATATTTAATTAATACAAATAAATGAAAACAAAATTATACAGCTTATATATTACTTTTCATGCAAATATATATTCAAATTCATACATTGTATATGTCGCGTTTCATGCAATATATACTCAAACTTATACAATGCATTTGTTGTATTTGATTCAAATATATGCGATAATTTTCACATTTATGCTGTATATATCATACAATAATATGCTAACCTTCATTCAGCTACAATTGCATTTTTTCTACAAATGAATATGAAATTTCAGAAAAAAAGAGAAAGCTGTTGCATCAAATTGCATACAAAATTATTTTGGTATTCAAATATTAGAAACCTATGAACAGTCTGATTTAAAATGTATATGTAAACCATACCACTGAAATATTGTATAACATGGTATATCTGTGTCATATAATAATCATTCTTAAGGGTTCAGTGCTTTATGGCACTGCAGTAAAGCTAAGATACACATTAAATTATGAAAGTTGCAATAAAATTTCTCACATTTTTCAGTCGTAACTTTGAAAAAATATGGCAATAAATAATCGATTTAATTCCATTTGCAGCAACAATTTTTAAATACTGGTGTTAGGCAGACGGACTAGCTAGAAAATGTCATCAACATCAGGTCTTAGCGACCAGTACCCAATACCAAAGAATATATTGTAACCGGATCAGATAACTCTCGCAAAAATTACTATTAACGTCCCTAACGACCGTTTCATCAGCAAAAAGTTAAGGAGGGTTTGTCCTCCACCCCATCTTTTAGGGACTTCTCTGGTCAGTAAAAATATGAAAATTCATAAATTAACATGAATGGGTCCATTTCATTTTAAAATTTAATACATAACTTGGTCAAATTTCGCATGAACAATACCATCTCCGTTTAAGAATCGATGTTATTTTCTCATGAATTAATTTGAACTCTAGTGATGATTTTGATACACGGTTTTTTATATCTATTTATTATGGTATAACAAATGAAAGAATTTTGTTTTAGCAATAAATAGAAATTTCGTCTTTACTTTTGACAATATATTAATATGGAAGTGTTTTTCCTGGTAAATAGCAAACGTACTTGTACTGGAATGGATCGTTTGCATTAATTAAGATTGTTTGAATAAAAATTAGGAGGCTTTTATTGAAGATTAATATTGAAATATATCGTTTTTCGTCAAGATTCTCTATGTTAAAAATTAGTGAGGCTCAGAATAGAGCTTTCAAGCAATAGCAGTGAATTATGATGATGCTCGGGCAATACATATACATTCTTCTATTTGGACTAAAGATTTTAAATTTCATACCAATATCCAGGTATAGTTAAGAACCGGTAAGTTGTATAATGTTGCTAAATGTTACACCGCTGCAAGTGAGCCCGGTATGATTTTGTTTAGGATCTGAAATTTGAAAACATGACATAAGCGGACACTGAAGGAATTTTAATTTTTCCAGCTAGTTTCAACAGTACAACGCAAACAACATAGCAAATTGTATGTTTAAAAATATCAAAAATATGGGCAGCTTGGAACAGAAGAAATTATGTAAGATCCCAAAATTATGCCCAGTCTTTGCCTAAAACTAATATTGTCTTTGCTCTGTTCTCGTTGTACCATGTAGTATTTACCTTCTGGTAGCAATATCTAGTAAATAGTGGAATATGAAACAATTTAGTTACCTAATGGCACAATATTTTTGTCATTTGAAATCTGCGACAACAACTACTAAACATTAAGTTTTTGAAACTTTTATTCGTTTTATTCATTAAAAGGCTTTTCTGTTTGCCAAAATTTTCACGTCTGCGTTATATACGGCAATGTTGTTTTAGGTTCAATGATTTTATCCTTTTATTAGTTAATATTTTATAATATACAATCGTTGCGCTCTCTCAAGTCAGTAATTCTATTTTTTTTGCAAACTCTATATGAGTGCCTCGGCACTATCAAAACACCTGGCTGTCGTCTATGTAGGTATGTTCCGTTCCTAAATGTAAAAACAACTTAGAGGAATCGGTTCAAATGATATTAAATGTCACGCTTGATCGCACCGCTTCAAGCCGCAAATTTTGATTTTTACCATATATAACTATGACCACAATTACCGAGTTTGCTAATATATAATTTATTTTCATTTATTGAATTGGGTTTCTCGGGGGCTTTTATTGAATGTCGATATAACGGCGATTGTTTGGATAGAAATAAAAGTTTCGATCAACCCAAAACACACTAAATTAATTTTTGTTGTCGAATATTGAATTTCATTTTCGTTTCCATGTTTGATCATGTGGAACGCCATGATGGGTTGAACTAATTGATATTTACATAGAGGTGGTATATTTGTTTATACGTGCACAAAATACACAATATTCTCAGTTCTCGCCTTTGTTAAAGATCGAATGATTATTACACAATTCGGTGACCTTGGTGTCGTTTTAAGAATTATTTGTCAGGGTCATTTCGTTTATGGAATTTTTATTATTTTGTCGTTTTTATTATTATTGTTATTATTTTATTATTAATAAAGCGGGCCTACGTCGGATTACAAACGTGCAGACCGGGCTTTTCCGACATTTTGGATGATTTCGACTTCCGATGAGTTGGTGCGTTTTCACCGTTATAGCAGTTTATGACGCTGACTGCCTATAACCTTTCAATAGTCAGCAGCACAACAAAATCATGCCGCACATCAGCGTACAGAGTTTACTGCGTATAACCTTTACAACAAATTAACTGCTCAACAAAGTCATATAGCACAGCGGTGTACAGCGTTCATCGTCCATTGCCTTTAAAAATATCTTAACAGCACATCAAAGTACTGCCACACAGTTCACTGCCAATAACTTTTAAAAATAGATGAGCGGAAGAGCAAATTTCAGTTACGTAGCAGTGTATAGCGATAACCGCCTATAACCTTTAAAAATACATTTCATGTCATGCAGCAGTGTACATCGTTTAACTGCTTATCAACGTTAAAAAAGATTTAGCAGCACAGCAAATTCATGTCACACAGTAAGGAGTGTATAGATTTCACCACCTATATCCTTTACACACCACAACTAAATGTAGTTTTTACCGTTAGGTATACCCTAGGTAATAGTAGATGTTAAGTCCAAAAAATGTGTTTGAACTCTATAACTTCTACACTCAAAGATTATCATGCTCGTTTAGTATGTCATGTTGTATGCAAGGCTATGCGTTACCTAGGAATCACACATAAATTTTTATGGGTACTGTACTGATACTATAAAATGTTCAAAATCAAAGATAAAAATTACAATTTTTTTAATAAAAATAAAAAAAAAAGATTACAGTAAGTGCTTCTAATATATACATTATATAACTATGTAATTCTTGAAATCTATTACAGCTCTAGCAATTCAGCAACCGATCCGGATACTTCGCTAATTTTTTTAGTTTTTTTCTATTGGGTACGTTTAAATCTAAGCGTCTGCAACTACGATGGTATGCATACATCTCTGACACATCGGGTGCAAGGGTTAAACAATGCCATACTGCAGGCTCATATCAGGCCGTTTTTGGGATTATCGTTTGGAGATAGGTTATAAATAAACCGATTCTGTTTAACTTCGAATAGTAGATTTGTCTTAGGTGGCTCGCCTGTAATATGGCTGAATTAAACGTTCGTATGAAAAAGCCGCTGGGCAAGTTATAATTTTAGTTCAACATCTAAGCTAATTTTGTTGGTGGTTGGGATTTTTCGGCTATAGCCGCCAGCCCGAACAAATTTCAGTAGATAATATAATGTACCATTCGAACTGCATTGACGAGCTTATTCCAATGCTGTAAAAATTTATAAAATTTAGTCATACGTTAAAGACCTAAGGCTATTTTAGTAAAAACTTAAGCCATCTCTAACCTGTGAACCCTAGAATTCAGGTGATTTTGATACAATTCGACTAAGTACATCGAATTATATACAAAATTCGAAAAAAATTTTGTCAAGAATGTGGTTCAAATGGTGATTAGTTTCTTTGAAATTAACAATTTACGGGCTGGAGGCGTACAGTATAGAAAAATCATTTCATTATAACAGAATATAACTTATTGAAAACCAATCCCATTTGGCTCATATGTTCACAGTGTGTAATCCTTAGTCATTACGTTAATGTAGGATGACATCATTGGTCTCATAAATGCTGCCCGATAGTTTCGTTACGGTACTCATAAAAGTATTTAAATAATTTTATTAAGTAAAATTAGATTAAAGCTACCAACCCAACGGTCTCAGCGCAGCGCCTAGAAACTACTGTCAGACATATTCGTCTTAACGAAGCAAATCCTAAAGTTCTAAAAGCTAAACCAAACTTTTCTACGGAACATAATGTTATCATATATCTGTTATAAGGCTAATCAGGAGTCTCAGCGCTGGTGTACATGCAATTCCGCACATCTTGCTTAAACACAGTCGACAACTGATCATCATTATATGGCTTGCATGTATTTTCTGTCACTTGACGACTGTTAAATTTTTTAAAAGTGTTCACGACATGGAGCAATCATTAAATAAATAATTTCGTTTTTAACGACACCAATTCGAACTGTCAATCTTTGGTTAGCATTTAATGTGTGTGATTAGACAAATATGAGACGATGCAGCCCGCGCCATTCCTAACAGATGTGCGGACTTCAATGATCAAAGTTGTAAGGTAATCCATTAGTCGTCGTATTGAGACAGGACAGTGCAGCGCAGCTTGAATTATGCTTTATAGTCTAACAAATGGCAAAAACAATGTCGTACACAACACCATTCGATAACTAGCGTACTAAGTTATAGCAAGAGTACATTAAGGAAGAGTATGACACTTCCCTGCACTCATATGTTAGCCCGTGTTTGATGTCGCGGGCGTTTTCGGTCTTACCCCCCTCCCAGTTTCTGGGGGGTAGCTCGGACCCCTCCCAGATTTTTTTGGGAGGCTCGGTCGGACCCGCCAATTTCTGGGGGGGGGGTTCGTCGGGTTATAAGCAGCTGCTTTGGAAACGACCCCCCCATAAATTGGGAGGTCTGATCGACCCCTCCCCCAAAAAACTGGGGGGGGGGGTTCGAGCTACCCCATTCCCAGAGACTGGGGGGTGGGGGCATCTGGACCACCACCAGAAACTGGGGGTAAGGGCGAAAACGCCCGCGACATCAAGCACGAGCTAACATATGAGTGCAGGAAAGTGTTATACTCTTCCCTAATGCACTCTTGCTATAACTTAGTACGCTAGTTATCGAATAGGGTTGTGTATGACATTGTTTTTGCCATTTATTAGACTATAATGCATAATTCAAACTGCGCGGTTATTTTTCGAAATTACAATTTTGGAGCTGGAGGCATATAACCTAAACAGCATATTTTGTTATTACAGAATATTACTTCTTAAAAACTGATTCGATTTGGCTCACAGTTCGCAGACACATCGCATTACATTAGTTTTATACATGATACAGCGTTTCCCCAGCAATGCTTCGCTACAGTTTCATTACCGTTATCATAAAATGTTGCCCGTGAGGCTATGACAAATTTCGTCGGTAAAAACTAAATCCCAAGAGGACACCAATATCAAACTGGAGGGGGTACCACCATCAAACTGGAGGGGGACCACTATCAAACTGTAAGGTGCACCAGAAACAAACTGGAGGGGGTACCCATAACAAACTGGAGGGAGACACCACTATCACACTGGAGGGGGGCACCAATAACATAGTGGAGGGGGCACCAATAACAAACTGGAGGGGGACACCACAATCAAACTGGAGGGGGCACCAATAACAAACTGGAGGGGTGAACCAATAACAAACTGGAGGGGGACACCAATATCAAACTGGAGGGGGCACCAACAACAAACTGGAGGAGGACACCAATATCAAACTGGAGGGGAACACCACTATCAAACTGGAGAAGGCCACCAATATCAAACGGGAGGGGTCACCAATAACAAACTGGAGGGGTGAACCAATAATAACAAACTGGAGGGGGACACCAATATCAAACTGGAGGGGGCACCAACAACAAACTGGAGGAGGACACCAATATCAAACTGGAGGGGAGCACCACTATCAAGCTGGAGAGGGGCACCAATATCAAACTGGAGGGGGCACCACAATCAAATTGAAGGGGGCACCACTATCAAACGGGAGAGGTACCAATAACAAACTAGAGGGGACACCAATATCATACTGGAGGAGCTCCAATAACAAACTGGAGGGGGACACCAATATCAAACTGGATGGGGACACCACCATAAACTGTAGGGGGACACCACTATCGAACTGGAGGGGGCCGCCGATAACAAACTGGAGGGGGCTACCAATATCAAACTGGAGGGTGGCACCAATAAGAAACTGGAGGAGGACACCAATATCAAATTAGAGGGGGCACCAATAACAAACTGGAGGGGGACACCAATATCAAAGTGGAGGAGGATACCACTATCAAACTGGAGGGGACACCAATGACAAACTGTAGTGGGGCACCAATATCAAATTGGAGGGGGCACCACCATCAAATTGAAGGGGACCCCATTATCAAACTGGGGGGTACCAATAGCAAACTAGAGGGACACCAATATCATACTAAAGGGAGAAGCAATAACAAACAGGAGGAAGGCACCAATAACATGCTACGAGAAAACTATTGTCGCTGCATTTATGCTAGTTTCAGTTGTCGCTACAATGGCATTGAGCAAGCTATTGATGTTGCAACAATAATATAGTTTCTTTGTTGGGTGCATCAAAAGCAAACGTTATTGCAACATCAATATTTATACGCAACGCTATTGCTGGAACCAAAAACAGAAAATACACTCTGCAATAATATAACGAAAATATATCGCCTTTACAATAGCTTACGGTGTGCTTTTCGTGCACGCAGATCTCTGTGAACGACGCATTATAGCAACAAAATACCTAATATTTGTCGAAATTTCGGCGCCATATCACAATAAATTTCCAGTGCGTTTTCAGTGTACTAACGCATTTCATTATTTTTAGACTTAGAATATGCGAGCTTAAATTTGTATTAGGGTAGTGAATTATGAAAAAACTTCCGCATACAATGAGCGCCTAGGTGAATACCGCAGAAACAACATGTTGGCACCTGTACTCCGTTCTGTGCGTGAGAAAAATTTAAAAAGAAAAATTTAAGATTTGATACAAGTCTTCACATATCTTACTCTCAATAATCCGAAAACCTCACCTAACTTTTAAATTATGAATGGACGAGCCTGTTAAGGCTAGTGGAGAGAATCTTCATGGGCTGTTCAGTATGCTCATGACAGCCTTATAGAGGAATTCTTTTTTCCACGACCGTAACTTGTATCGAAATTGTACTTTTACGATTTATCGTCGGTTGCCTTTGACGCAAATTCAATATCTTAAACCAAGCTTGGTTCAACGTCGCCCGGAACTAGAACAAACAGTGTCAACGACGAGTACTACTGATGCTACAAAATGTAATGCAACAATCATACATAAATTGCCCATCATGCGGAAGTTCTGTTCCAATATGGTCGCGACATACCAAAGTGCATGATACTCGGCAGTACAAAAGTATATATGCAACGTACGCTATATGTTTCCGGAACCATACGCTATATATTATGGCGTCTTCGACAACCTATATATTTTGAAAATTTTTTAGAAGGTGGGAAGATTTTAATATCTCGAAATTTTAATTTATACGTTCAATGTCGTAGTATTGCCTGTACAATATCTTTCGCGCCTGGATAACTATTTAGCTCTGGGATGGTTACAGTACAAAATCAACGAATGACATCTTTCACAGATACCTACTGTCGTCGTCACTGAATGGGATTTTAATGTGTTCTGAGATGATACTGAAAAGTTGACGGTGTTTACGTCACTAGTATAGAAAAACCATTTAACCAATAATCAAACAAGGATTAAAGTCACGTTTACTAACTATTGAGTTATTGCGGGGCTGTGGCTGGGATCCTTAAGGCTCTCCGCAGAGCCAGAATGCTAAGCATGCATACCATAATGATACTATAATGTAACCATAACAGCGGCGGTATATATCGTGACTCAATCGGTATGAAGCATTTGATAGCGACCGCCAAAAATTATATAATTTACATAATTTAACTAAATTTAGCTAACATTAATTGATGATATGTGTATGCCAATTTAGATAATTAACTCATAAACTAATTATCTTCCAGAGCCACTGGTCTTAAACAGCATAACTAAGTGGATAAGACGTTGGTAATTTTGTAAAATGTAGTTTAGCCAGCAAGGCCTCATTACCTGTAATGGCTCTGTTATTTTGAATTAGTACAAACTGAGATCATTACAAGCTCTGACGCGCTTCCCATCAGCAAAAGCGATACTTAAATTCGCTACAAATTTTGATCTGATCGTTTACTTTATATGTTGCCTAAATCGTCATTCATAACGATCGTGGACGACGTTTAAGTTCAAAGATTATTTCGCACAGTTTCGCAACACAAATTTATGCGAAGATTAGTAAACCCGTCGTAGACAAAAACTTTTGAACACCGCAATATTGCTAAAAGGAGGTAACGTAGGTTCTTGAGCGCTGATGAGCATGACAGAAAGGTTCTCACCTGACGCCGAACTTTTTATATAACGCGACTGTCCCCGACACGACTTTTTTGTTTACATGTGAATTCCAAAACCCTATACCTCCATTTTTTGCTTTTATCCAGTTAAATTTATAACAAAACTGAGGTCATCTTAGATTATCAGCTAGAAAGTGTAAAATCAAACGTTGAATTATTAATTTTTAAAACATGAAAAACACAGACACAAAAACCATCACAACAAAAACTTAAAATCGCTACACCAATATGAACAACTTAAATTTGGCCCAAGTGAATATATAGATGGGTCTTTCTTAATAGATTCATGCATATAAACTGTTCGTCTTAGGTATGATTGGGCGGTAGGATAAAGTAGTTTTAGTGAGCTAAAAGATAGAACATCAACCAACAGCTGTTTGTTGTGGTCGTACAGCTATAAAAACTTTTCATACCGTCGGATCGACAGTTGCTGGAACGGTTGCAGCTGGGGTATATTGTTGTTCAATTTCAGTTTCATGTTTTTTTTCATACACACTTATGTTCAACATTATCTTATGCAATATTGTCATAATATCATAGTACGAAGATCGGTATTGTGTAGTTAGTATTACAACTATAATATAACATGGTGTCATTTTGATTTTACCGGATGCCGCCAACACTGTCTCAAACTATAATTTATCTTATTTAGAGTTGGGCTTGTGTCTAAAATTCTAGTCTGACTGATATTGTTTAAAAGTGTTTTGGTTAGTTTGTCTAAAGTGTTACAGCATTGTTTGGTGCACCGGATTTTCAGAAATATTTGTAACATTCCTAGTTATTTGTAACACAATAAATTTTTTGTATTAAAAGCGTGCGTACATATATCTAAGCACAGGATGCCTATTTTATAAGTATTTATAAGCATTTATACGCATGTTTATGTTATTTTCGCTAGTTTAAAGTTTTTCTACCAACGGAATAGTTAGTTTCGTTACAACCGTACGTACAAATCTTTTAACGCAATGTTTGGGTATTTTACAACTTTACCTATTATTTCAATATATATACCTTATCAGTAAAATACTAACTCTAAAACCGAAGAAATTGAAATTGCGCCGATTTTAATTGCCCGATGTCAATCCTCATACGACAAGGCTAGAAGATCATACTCACGTAGTATTCATCATCAAATTACTAAATGCTCTACCGATTGAAACTACTGCCCAGCAATCAATGAATTGAATGTTTTAAAAAATATCTATTGGAAAGGGCTGCCAATCTATTATACACATTCACATTTTAGGAAGACGTTGGATGCACTTGATAACTGTGCTTAACTAGGCCTGCAGTTCATGTCCAAAGCTCATGATAAATTGCTATTTGCAAAATATATTTGTGTAAGAATTGTGACTACTACGAGGTAGATCGGTCTCGGTTTTTACATGAGTGGCTCTTTCTTGTGAAGTAGTAGAACACAAATATCGCATGTTTATTAGAATTACTGAAAAAAAGTATATCTGCGTATAGTCTGGGTATTGACATTTATTCCGCTTATACCTATATGCTTTTTGAAGATAGCAGAATCTAAAACCTCAGACATGGACCCGGACGTTGCCCGAAGCCGAGGATGAAAACCGTACGATGGGGCACATTTCGATTATTGCTGGTGGCATTATACTGCTGGTATATCCATTAATGAAGACTTGACCTAAACAGCGCAAACTATTGGCTCACATAATAGCTGCGCAATTACAAAAAGCTGTTTATTGAACAATACTAATAAGGCTCCCCTTTGCACTCCATTTATTTTGGGGGGTTCCAAAAACCACGATGGAAAAACACACAGATCTCTTGCGTGTAACAACTTAGAAAACTGTATTAAATTCGTCCATCTTGATATGTGCAACAGAGGCAAGGGGACATCAAATGTCACAAGGGAAGCCTCGAATGCAATAAGGACAATTCGGGACACTAATATGTCATGTGTGTTCGAAATACAACAGCTCTTCTTATAAGGACACTTTGACACGCATTTTCAGAATAATTAAAAAATATTTAGCTAAAGAGCAGTTATACCTACCTACACTTGCTAAAATGCAGTTACTCATTGAGTCGGAGTCCAACCTAACTGTACCAGGTTTGTGATTTGGTCATTATGTAGTAACCAGAAGTTATTTAAGATTTTAATGTAAAAAGAGATAGAACTACCAAGCTTATCGTTGCTTTCTACTATAAAATTAAAGCATAAATTGATTTTGAATCAAATTATGCTATAGAACTGTCGGTGCTGCTCTCCTTTGAAACTACATTAAACACCCAAGCTTTTTGGCAGCGTTGTTCAGTTATCCAAGCTAGGAATCGAATTTACAACACTTGACTGCAAATGTATGTTCGCCTATTCTTAATTATTCGGAATATTGCAGGTTTTTGGAACAAAATGAGTCAAAAATCACGTTAAACGTGCAATACATGACGAGTTTAACTAATACATTGGTTTGTAACGTGACTGATTGTTCATCAGACGATGCCGGCGTTAAAGGACTAATAGTGAAATAATATTTGTTCGGGGATTACGGATAGATTTTCCGAACATATTTTACATGTTCTTACATTTAAAGTAATATGTAATTCGCTGTGTGTTTCGCATTGTGTAGGATGGAGTTTAACGTTATTTTGTCTCCGGCAGAAAAGTTTTAGGAGCCAAAACTATAACTTTTTCGTTTTGCCGATCGAAACATTGAGTTGTCGACTCGTGAAGCATTTGAATGTTTTGACTTGCGAGGTAACAAATACATTTTTTGTGTAGGTTGAGTTTGGCTTAGGTAAAATGATACAAATTTTGCAAAACTCGTTGTTTTTGTATGTTTAAATTTTCTCAATAAAAGTCAGTGTTAAGCTGGTCTCTGTTATGTAATTCCAGTTAGATTTCATGTACGCCAAGGAAAACCCGGCGTAGTATTCATTCATCTGTACACCGACGCTAGGGGAAGCCCGGCGGGCATTGGAAATACACAAACGTTATGGGATTCCCGGCATTCTGCTATTTGTACATCGCTGGGCCTCAGCCGGCGAGAGCGTTCACCGCTTAGAATCGTCGACTGGGAGCTGGAATACAGACTTCAATACTACAAGCAACAGACTTAGGTACACGGTGGTGCAAGCTCCACGAGTTACACGGCACGTCAGAAACATATGTTCTTACAATGAGCTTGTAGCATGGTTTGCCTTGATCTCAGTGATTTGTGATTTGTATGTACGGTAAATAACTCGACAGACTTAGGTACACGGTGGTGCAAGCTCCACGAGTTACACGGCACGTCAGAAACATATGTTCTTACAATGAGCTTGTAGCATGGTTTGCCTTGATCTCAGTGATTTGTGATTTGTATGTACGGTAAATAACTCGTTCATCAGTCTTGTCAGCCGTGTACGAAAAAATGAATTACCAACAATGTTTCTCAGTACCATCTGAAGAATGCCAATACTTGTTTAGCCTTAATATTTCATTGTGTATCTGTATCGACTTGATCAACTTTTATGTTTGATATTTCAATGAAGCGCATAATTATCTTCATTCATTCAAATGCTCTTGATTTCGCTGTTTGGACACATAATACAAGATATTTGACTGCGCTAATTCATGATATCAATAAACTCCTGGCTGGCTTTATTAATACGATTTATCAATTCGCCTACGGCCCGTCTCCTTCACAGACTTGTCATTTCCTATAAATATAAAATGGAAGTTTTATATATTAGCACTCGCAAGGGTCGTATTTCTAATAAATTGAGCTAGCGTGGTTGGTTATCACTGTTAACATATATATGTAATGTAATATAAATAAATGAAGACTCGCGCTGCATATATAGTAGGGCGGTGACAATCTCTGTTTTTGCAACTATTTGGTCCATGCGAATTACAAATTAATAACTGGAGCCACAAGAGACGTACCCACAACCGGTGACCTCCACACGTATGCCACTCGGTTCTGCACGTATGCTACTCAATACTGTAAATATGGTTTTTTGACCTGGTGGTCATCATCGATCGAGATCACGATGTGGCGCAGTCAATCTTTAATCTATCTTATAAACTTCTTCCAGAGCAGACTGATGTGAAGTTAATTCAGACTACCCACGTCCAAAATCGATATGAATGGTCGGAATACACAGCTCACTTTTTGGCTAATCTTGCTGGAAATGCCATAAAACTGGATATCAGCGTTCGCACCACAGCACATAACGTAGGAGCCTTTTAATATATACTTATACATATATATGCGACATACGTTAAGTGGAATTCTATCGTGTGTAAGTTAACCAAGTGTTTGGCAGTGTAGCATGCTAAATCAAAAGAAAATAGTCATATACCTTGTTTAAAAAATTATGATGTAATTATTAATCCAAGTGTATAGCTGTTCTTTGTTTCCGAATACTCAATTATACTAGTAAAGTTTTGTTCTCATGAAACATAGCAAACGGATTGCGATATGTCAATCGTTATTATGTAAATATAAATGCTAAACCACGGCGGTAAAACATTGTAATTCGTTAACGCAATTTTATAGCGTTTCTACAATTGGAATAGTGATTCTTGCACAACACTACGTGTTAACTTGCAAACTATCAGTGGCATAGCTTCATGCAAAACGTAATGCAGAAACGAAGTTAGAAATTAATATATAAATTTTTAATGTACTATTTTTTCATTTTTCATTGGTTACCCTTGCTGTATTTAAAGCTACTTATTTTGCTACATTTATTTTTTGCTATCTTGTGCTACAGTATTACGGTCTTGCAAGTATATAATACTTACAAATACCGCATATTATACAGATAGTATGAAGTTATTTAAGCGACGGACTTATAACATTTCGGCAGGCGGTTACAGCGAAAAAACACGCTCAAACATCACTTCTTGTTCCATTTAATTTTTTAGCCGTAAAGCAGAAAGAAGGCGAAAATATAATTACAACTCTGCTCAGTTTTTTTTTGCGTCGGGTTCTCATCAATACCACGAAAGATACAAAATAACGCTATATTCTGTAGCAATACTCTTTCGAATCTGTTCTGTCTATATCTTATATTTGAAGCGATGTTCATTGGCAATTGTCACAAACGTGGTTTAGCAGCAGCAGCAGCAGTGTAGCATGGAGTTATTTTGTTCAGCACGGCCGCTGTTGTTATTTCTTATTAAATTCAGCTGTCATCAATTCGTATACCTGTTTCGTATCTTTGTTTCTTTCTTTCTTTCTTTCTTTGGTCGGTCTCTCAATGCTAATTGAATTTTACCTCGACTAGTACCATCGTGCCATTGTAAGCTTTCGTTGTCAAATGCACAACACTGCCGGCCGCTCTGTTTGATGATGGCACAAGTTTTTGTGTTTTTGTTGTAAAAGACATGTTTCTAAATTTTGATGACATTTATTGTTCTTGGAGCGGCTATATCAAACGGATGTGCTTAATGAGATGATTTAGAAATTTATTATCTGAGTAGATTTACAAGTTTTAGCACCTGTATATTTTGGAAGGTAAATAAGCGAATAAAATTGAATAAATGCATGAACGCAGCATACAAATCCTTAAATAATGAATTTCAAACGAAAATAAAACAGCATTATTTGGTTTCGAATACGGTATAGATACAATATTACAGTAGGTTCACCAGAAAATAAATTGTCCTTGATTCAAAATGCCTAACTTTATCACAGTCATTTCTACGACTTCTAGGCAATGAAACTAGGTTAAGCCAAGTCGATCGTGCAGCTAGGGTAAAACTCCGTCGTTGAAACTGAATTTAGTGTTTATCAACGTTAATTATGGACGATTGTAATTTCAATACATGCACCATTTTGTCGATACCATTTTTAGTCACTGTAGAGCAATTCCAAAGCCTTCGACAAGTAAAATTCAGTGTGTGAAAGCCAAAAACATTTTCACAACTATTTTGCATCAATATCTACACCGATTGCACTGTCGTTCCAAGATCTACCGAGTGCTTTTTGCTCATTTTTGTACGAATATTATTCCTTGAGAGTATTGCCTATATCGCAGGAACGGTATTTGGGTCGGTTGGTTATGGGTCGTGGGTAGCCGTGGGTCGCCTTTTTTCGTGGGTTACCATGAGCGGTGGGTCAGGCATAGCGTGTGAGGGGTTACATTGCCATGGGTGCATTAATATATAGTAAATTTTTAGCTTGTGGTTCATCTCATACAGTTTCTGTTTTCGATAAAAATGCACTAACACAGAAGCAACGCGGCTTGACCCAGTATTTGTTTTTATTTTAGTCATATAAATAAAATATTGGAAAAATAATAAAGCAGCACAAGGTGAGTTGAATGTTTACAATGGATGTGTTGGTAATGTTATAGTATTTTACTGATCTTTAAAAACTCGTAGCTTTTCTTCTAAAATGTAAAGTGATTCGAGATTTTAAACCAATGTCGAATTTTCTATAATAAACTAAAAGTTTAGCTCAATTTTATCTGTGTGTTTCTCGTAAAAGTTAATGTTTCTGCATAAGTTTGACAGAATGAGTTAAAGTTTGCGGATTTTGCTGTTTATTCATATTTTGTCGCAATTATGCATATTTTTGATATGATTATATCATACTCTGTTTTTTCGCCAATAGGCTAGAGAGTGCTGAGTACGTTAGACACATAAATCATAGAAATGAATAAAATTTACGCTCATGATATAGTAAATTGATAATCGAATATAGAAGAAGGTTAAATTACAACTAACAGATTACGATGATTTATTTTGCGCAAACGTACTTGATTAGCTTGCTTGCAAATCATCGCGTTATTATTGTATTTATATATTATTATTAACTTTAATCTTTGGATAATACACGTATTGGATAATACTCTCATTATACGAATAGCAATAAGTAAATATTTTTTTGCGTGAATGGATAAATCAACAAATGGCACCATTTTCAACTAGCCTTGTTTGTGCCTTAAGTGCACTACATTCGACGAAAATACGCAATTTTTTGTATCAAACCAACGGCTTTATACGAAAGAATAAACCATTATATTATTTCGCCGTTAAGTTATAGTCCTCTAGTTGCACCTTTACTACTTTTGGTTATTGCCAAGGTGAAGGTTGCGACAGCGACAGTCTAAAAATCAACTTTTTTTAATTTCTGCAATATATTTCACGGCGACTAGTATATTGGCAATAATATTAGTAGGCATTAAGTTTTCTAACTTCGGGTTAGCTTTTCGTTTTAAATTTGAAGTATTTTGTTCAGGTATAATTAATATTAATTTTTCAATGTTAGGGGGTAATTTGCCGTCAGGGGCGTTTAGTATTAAATGTATGTATGTATTTCGGATTATATATATCATTAAGGATCAAATGTGTTCGTTAGTGTCCTTTAAGTGCCTGAGTTCCTAAGATATATTTGGCTCCACGAGGCTATGCAAATTATTAAAAAATTTGAGGAGAAACTGGAGGAAAAATTGGTAAAAATGATGGAAAATTGGATCTTGTTAAGTTTTTCGTCCTATATTTAACAGAGAGGAGAAAGATTGACATTAGTACCTTTTAGGGTAATAATATGAAATTTAAATGTTTGCCCAGGCTAACGTTAATCTTAGTTTTAGATTTAGGTATAGACATAGACTAACGCTTAACCGCAAGCTTAGGTTTAACCTTAGGCTTAGAGAGACAAAACATACGCTTATTCGAGCGAAAAATGTTGACATGATAGGAAAGGTGGCATAAACTTGACACGATACGACATGAAGTTTTTACCCCCTCCCCACATTCGCTCTCCTCAGTAGCGCACCCCTCGCCGGAACTATTCACCCGCCGCCCATCCTGGCTAACATTTTACCCCACCGACGATTATATACTTGGCATTCTATTCGAGGTTACCAATCATTGATCCATTAAGCCATTGCACGGGTCGGCGTAAGTATGTGAGGGGCCCCTCCGGACATTGATGTGAAGGACCCCAAAGAACCCCTATGATGACAAAGTGTCGCGTCCTGAAAATTGTAATGTTTGGCAAAATATTGGAGTAATTTCGATGAAAATTGGCATAAATAAGCCAAAATTGTGGAAAACTTCATAGAAAACAATAGAAAATTAGCAAAAATTCCACAAATTTCAGTGTTTTTTGTGGACACAAATTCAAATTTCGTGTGCTTGAAGTGATGACAAATTCAAAAAATGTGAAGGGTTCCATGGGTGTGAGCCTCACCCCCGCCCCCCCCCCCCGATCGCAGGGTAAGAGGCCTAACACAGCCACTTGCCATTGCATTTCCGGAGGAGCAATTCACTTGATTTAGTATGATGATGCGTGCGAGTACGATTATATTCAACTCCGAATTTAATTATTATCGCTGTTCAATATTTACGATTATTTGTATATATACTGATGTAATTTGTCAAAAATTTATAGCAATATTCATGTATCAGTAAACCTTGTTTCAAAGCATGTACAGCTACTACTATTCATGTTTGCAGTCAGTCGTGGTTCTCATTAATTATTAACATCTCTATTTATGTACACGCTGGTCACAATCTACATTGTTTACTATTGTTATTTGTGCCGACGTCATGGTCGTAACAGCTCATTTTAGAGGTTTTTATGTGCTTATATCGAAATTGTTTGTTTAGGTATATGTTTTTATACTATAAATGTTAGTCTTTGACTAGCACCGATAAGTTGGTGCTGTAAAGAACTAAATCTCCAAGTGCTCTCTTTATATATAATAGGAGTAATATTCTTTTGAAAAGGTTGCGTTAATTAAACAAAGCGCTATAATGAGGTAAAACTTGAAAAGAAAATAGCTATACAGCCGTGTGTGTCTGTTAGCAACCAATCAGGAGTTCTAAATTTGGAATAGTAGGACCGCGAACCATACTATTCAATAAAAATACTATAGAGTCTTTAAACTCTGTTAATATTTGTAAATTCTTTTGTTGAATGAAATTAGACGCTGCATCCCGAAGTTCTTTGCATATTTCCAGTTAAAAAGTCCTTCATTTCAACCTGTTGTTGCATTATCTTATTGCAACACGTTCTCCAAAGCATAACACTGCAGCCTCAAAGGATAGCGTTGAAAACAGCTAAAGTATAAAAAATATTTTGGTTTACGATCAATTGCACTCTCCATGGTTTCTCACGGTCCGACCACATACGTGTTAATTTTTATGTTGTTGATTGCGGTGATTATTTTCTTTAAATATGACGCCTATAGCTAGTTAAAGTGGTGTGGCGCTTCGTCACCTGATATGGCGGTTGTATATTTGCAAAGTATGTCAGTGTGGTGTTTTGTTGGCAAGCGCTTTATTTCTAAGTTGTTAGCACAAACCATGCATACTGACACTCCGAGGTTTCTGAGAGGTGGTAACCAGGGTCCGCGGGGAAGGGGATCATCTCAAGAGGAGGGAGGTAAGACCCTCGCGGAGTTCCTTCAGGGGATGCCGAGAAAAGTTGACGACGCCCCGTCGCCGACCCATTTTTGCCGATTTTACCCTCATTATGCCAATTTTCCCCTATTTGCACCAAATTTTGCTAAAATTTTCGCTTGCGTACCACGCAGGGGGAATGGGGCTGAGATGGAGGAGGGGTGCAGAGCTCCAGATGGGGTTACCCTCAGGAAGGGCGAAGTACGCCAGGGCCTCGGGGTGGATATGTCCGAGGTCTGAGGCCGCAGGGCTATGCCCCTAAACCCCTGCTTTGGCTGACATAATACAAACCAATATCAGGGAGGGCGGGGTACGCTAGGGCCTCGGGGGTGGGATGTCCAATGTCTCAGGCCTCAGGGTACCCTCTGAACACCTGCTTCGGCTTGCACGACACAATCAATATCAGGGACGGCGGAGTACGCCAGGGCCTCGAGGGTGGGGTGTCCGAGGTCTCAGGCTTCAGGAGTATTTCCCTGAACCCCTGCTTCGGCCTGGATGACACAAACCATATCATGGAATACAATGCACCTAATATCGGGTTCTGGTTCACAGTCTCTAGTTTTGAACTGTTGCTCCCTTAACGAATATATCGATGCGTTATTTTTGATATCGTTGGCAATTAAATAACCTTATAATAACCACTTGGAACTTTTCCAAAATGACGGCATTCACGCGAGACGTGAAATATTTATCCGAAGCGATAAAAGATACAGAACGAAATTGCTAAATATAAAATCATCAGTTGTTTTAATGCCAATTATTACCTACTCGATGTATGTGTTACCGTTTTATTCGGATCCACCCCTTTAATTATTTTACCTTTTCGATTTATTTTATACAACCGTGCCCCCGTATTGGAAATGATATGGTGCGGAAGTGCATATGAATCGTGTAAGTAAAACCTCAATCGATCTAGCGCAAGAAGCCGGCCACCAGGATGCTCAATCAGCCGACGATGAGACCCACATGTCTACCAAGAATGCTAAAGACCTTTTCGGTATTGCACGGTCGATTTAGTCTATCGCGTGGGCTACAGATATTTAGTTTGGTATTTTACTGATGCCTTAAGCCTCACTCGCCAAGATGCCCCAGAACTTACACGATTTCAAAACAAACAAGTATTCTCAAAACTGGGTGATCTGGTGGAATTTGTCGTTTGCTAGCCATAATTATAACATTGAAAGTATTTAAATCTAGTCAATCTCAACGTTAGGCGCCCGTGCATTTTCCCAAAACCACTATAATAATAAATCGGCAGCCGAGATACGCTAAAATTCAAACATCCTGTTAATATGTCATAATGGCCTGTTAGTCAATATATATGCTGTTAAAAACTCATAGAACTATTCACCGACAACCAAAATTCGTAAGCTCTAGCGAAGCAAGATCAAATAATGGGGACGGATACACTAGGAAGCTTATCTAGGAAACGAATTTCAAACCGAAATCTGAAAGGCCGCGCCGCAATATATTCAAAACTAAGATTATAGGTAAAACACACGTTAACTAGTCTGCCTAGGTTAGATATAGAAGTGAACTCAGATTTGATTATATTCAAATTTTGTCGAAAATCATAACGCTTTTGTTGCATACTAATGTATTTAAAGTCTTTTTTGATGTTGTTTGTCGCCTTTCAGCGTACCCACCCCAGTATTGCCAAGAGAGTATCCTTCCCAAGGTTGTTTTATGTGTGACCTACCCTCCTCTACGGCACCTCCCCAAGGTTTTCTGCGGTTACCTGCTATTGCACTGGAAAAGAACAAATGGTGGATCCTACTGTTGCTTTAATCTCATTTGTTGTTGGCGACGTGGCAGCAGGTACCTTCAGTAAACATTGTTAGATACCTGATAATCCACTTTATGATTTACTCGTTGAAGGAAGAAGACCAAAAAGCTACCACAACGGTGGATAATGCAACGACAGAGCATCATACTATATTATAAAATTGGTTTTATGAAGTTTTTTTGTATATCATCTTACCTTGTTAGCTTGAGATGTACAGTTTACATGTACAATCAAAACAAGGCTGCTAATTGAGTTAGAAATGCAACCCTGATGGCTTCTGCATCCACGTATATACCCGTTAACAGGTAAATATTTGCATAGAAAATTAAAAATCACACTTTTTATTTATTAAAAGAACAGCTTTCCTAGGCCAAACTATAAAAGTCGTTAATAATCATTTTATCTGTTTGTCGCACCTTTTACTATCTTTTGCTTTAGGAAGCTGCTGTATGATGCTGATTAGGTTGGAACCAAAATGCTCATAGGGGAGAGGGAGAATTATCTCCTAGGATTTTGGATCCCCCGCACCGAAAGCTCGCGGAAAATTTTGGCTGAAACAGGCAAATATTGGGCAAAATAATCAAAAAATTACAACAAAATTTTATCCTAAAAATCTTTGAAAATCTATTCCCCGACGACCTCTCTGCCAACCTGCTGTCCCACAGGGACCTCGGACATCAAGCATGTATAGTTTGAACAATTGATTTTTCAGTATTTTTTAAAATAGTAAATTTCGATGCAAATTTTTGTTTAGTATTCGCTGCTTCAAATACGGAACAAATGTGGATACAAAATTATGTCTTCCCATAACAAATAACAACTGAGTCAGCGTCACTGCAAACTACAACAAAATAGATAAACTTAAGCGAACGGATTTTTTTGTTTTTATTGCATAAAACCATCAGGGAAGTATATTGTTCTGAAATTACTTAGCTAATGTTTTTTTAGCTTGTTATCAGCTTACAATAAATTACAGTGGAATGTGCTTATTGAAATGAAATATTCGTTAGGTCCTGACGAAACCGTAAATGTGTGTTTAGTACCATTTTGTTTTTCCCTAACCATTTTATAATAAAACCGAAATATGCTGTATTTGTTTTCTTTAGTATTCTTCCAATTAAGAGTTTTAATTTAATTGGGTGTCAATGCTAACGGTTATTTAGGAATCCACCACCGTCAAACTCGCTCCTGTAAATTATCTAATTATTGTGCAAAATATTTCTTATTAACGTACAGTTGAAATATTGTTTCATACCTCTGTTTTATAATATTCGTTGTCCATAGACAACACAATATTAACTTTCTAAATTGAGTTAAATTTGCCTTTAGGCAGTTTCTCGTTGCGTCGATTAATCTTTATATTTAATAAATATACAAGTGTGTATGTTTTATATATACATTTGCGTTGTCTTTATATATGGTTCATTTATGTGTTGTTTAAAGTTGTGTTGGTTAAGCTTGAGCTTTTAAATCATAGGACTTAAGCTTCAACAGCGAGAGCTGCTTAACTTGACGACGATCCGTCCTCGTTGTTCGGTATTTTCGAACGAAATAATCTAATAATTCGATTGAAAGAAAATTTTATTTCAATCGCGTTTTCTCCTTGTCATCGCCGAACTGCCGACGAAACCACTACTTCTACAACATACTGCTGATAGAGCAACGGTAGACGGCACCTACACACGTACGTACAACTAACTAACTAACCAACTTAACTAATTTAAGATGTGAAAACGCGCGAGCGGTAGCAAATGGCTGGTTATTCAAAACAGAGAGAGAAACCGGAAATCTATTCGTACAGTGCCGTAGTTGGGACTTGCACAGTGAGTAAATTGCGACTGACGAACAAGTGGGCCCCATTACTTGATTATAGCTATGTATGTAAGTATTTGCGTGTCTGAGGCGGAGGCGCGGTACACTCCTAAAAAGGCGAACAAGAGGGTACGAGGCGGCTGTTTCTTGTGCAAAAAATAGGGAGAGTGGCATCTCCCCTCTTTCTGCGGTCCTAGCTTGTTTCTGTAAATTGTGGTGTAGTTGGAGGCACCTCAAAGCCACGGAGCTAGGTAAATCAGGCATATATACTCATCGCCATGCCCAGTTATCACACAAATCAAACTGTGGCAGTGTATGATTATCAGGATTTGTAAGGCATCACTTTCATCAAAAGACGTTGTAACGCTCAATTGATTATCGGTCACGCCGGGCCAGATAAGTTTCCAGGTTTTATCCGAAGCATTCGATACGCACTCAATGATAACGTAATTACCGTAACAAGTTCCACCTTGTTGTACTAACGTATTTAAAGCTGCTACTTTAAAATTATAATCGGCCAATGGTAAGCTTTTTGGCTGGATTGTGGAGACAGTTACCTGACATTTACTATAGATCTAGCACAAGCGTCCAGCATTATGTTCGGCCTTCGGTCTCAGACAACGTAGATTCTACGCTAGTATCGCAGATGCGACGCTTAAACGGACTAAGCGTGGTTTCATTCATATGGTATCATTCTGAGTAATCATCTGTGACAGGCTGTGTTTGATGTAACTTCTAGAACCTCTGGAACCCTGAACCCATTGGCAAAATGTAAACATCGTCGGCCCTAAACACATAGAGAACAACTGACAACGCATGAAGTATTTGCGCTGGTCTCTAAATAACCAAATCATCTTATTTAGTCTACCAAAAATCTATGTAGACAATTTTTGATACCCCGCACACAAAACATAACAAAACAAATGAAAACAGACTGTATTTTAGAAATCAGGTTTGTCGACAGTAAAACCGTTGAAACCTTATGAAAAAATATATATAATAGAGTCAAGTTGGATACTAGATAAAAAACATTATATTATTAGATTCAAATTGGACTCTAGAAAGGTTGGTACACGTATGGCTAGACTTGGCAAGACAGCCTTACAAACATGTTTTTGCTATTGTGATCCGGAAGATGGGGTCAGAGCTGTTCGCGTTTAACCAAAGAGCATATCCTCAGCATTTTTTCTGTGGGTCAAAACATTTATTGAAATCCATTTTCCCGCACTTTAGTTAAGCGTGACTGAAGCAGAAATAAAATACAAATTTTCAGGATTTTGCCTAACAGGCCAAGTGGGCACTCCTCTCGCTTTGTTCGCTCCAATTCAACGACAGGCGAGACGTTGCATTCATGTTGCTATCAATAGTTTAGATATTTTGGTTGTGTATGCATCGAAAGCACCATTTTTTGAATGTCTAATATATCACTTTTCCATTTGTTGATTTCAACTCTATTTTGGATTGGAACTCGACAGAAAGTCTTGCGATAATTATTCTTTGAGTAGCCTAATACTGGATTTAGAGTCGAAAAATTAAGGTCGTATATATGTTTTACTATTTATCAACAGTGGTGATTCTTTTATTAACCGTGGTGATTTCTTTTATTGTACGTTACTATTTTAGGGTAATAGAAAATAATTTCAAGCTCATATATTACTTTATTTAAGTTTACCGCATCCAAGAAAATCAAAAAAGATATAGCATACACTCCATATAGTACTCACGATCCGCTAGCAAACATATACTAGAAAGACGGGCATAATAGTACCTCCAATTACATCTGCCATAGGTTTCTGTCGTATATAGTTTGAGTTACACTTGAGTAACCTAAGTTTGAGTTCTCCCCTTTCTAATATTGTTGGTTGCTGCATATTCACACTTGTAATTTATTATTGACTATTTCGTTGTGTCATGTATATAACCGTCTGCGCGTAGTCTTGATGTTCAATAAACTTTGACTTTGAGTGAGGAATTATTCAAAAGTTTTTGAAATTAAATGTTTTTAAGTAAAATAAGGATTTGCATGGTCACTTTGGGTAAGTCAATAATTCTAAGTTGCTTACAATTACATATTTGGAAAGTATTATTGAATAATAAAATTTAAGCTTGTGTAGCTTCGACGCAAGCCTGCATACATGTTCTATATGTATAATATATATTGCGAAGTATTTCGTATGTGGATTTGTGATTATTTAAAAACAATAACAACTAGTAGTCAAGGCTCCAGTGTTCTTAATTTTAAGTTGCCCTGATTTAAAAAATGATGTCATGTTGTACGATGGGTAGACGAGGTAGTTACGAGCAAATACACGTATTATAACGCAGTAGCTTTCTGTCACAGCCAGCAGGCTGTGACATTGTTTTCCCATCCTGTCATTCTGTGCATAAAATTCAATCAGGTAGGTAGTCTGTTCTGTCGCAACCACCTATCTTTTTCACATTCTACCGCTGTCGTCCATTCACCAAGCGAAAATGGTGAACGTCAAACGTTTCGGTATGTGCTGAAGTTCTACAATTAGTGTGAAACGTAAAGATTTACGACTATACAGTAAGAACTATGGCTAAATATCAAATTTACGACACCTGTTGTCATGTTGTACTCAATCACAACTACCTTAAATAAATAACTACGATACTTGGTAAGCTGCATGGTTGAAATGATATTTTCAAAGAAATCATCGAAATAAACTCATTTTGTCACCAGGTATCAACCCTGTAAGCATCTCTTACATTGTATTTGCGTTAGTCGCGCGCGATAACAAATTATAATTACATGAAGAATATGAAACTTGCTAAGGATTTAGACATATCGTATCTATTTTACCGACACATTTCAATACTTATGTCTTTGAAGTTTCCGCCTTGTCTTAAAACCGCTGTTCATTGTTTAGAATAATCGCAATCGTAAAGTGCAATTCTAAGTTTGAATAAGCGAAGTAAGAATAGAAACGATACGGCAAGTGTCAATACGTTTGATTTTCGAATAGTACATTATTACTACAATAAACCGAAACGATACGGATACTACAAGCTTTTCAACGAATATATTTCTGATTACAACATTAAAGCCAAAGGCTTAAGCGGTTTTACGTGAGCCATCCTTTACGCAGGAAAATCATCAAAGATTTATAGCAACATGACGTTCGAAGTATATTTTATGCCCGCTTAGTGGCGATTTCCAAGGAATATTGGTTAATCGATTACGTCAAAATTTAGATTGTCAAGTTTACAAGGATATAGAACAATAACGTACGTATTTAAACGCAAAACCACAGTTTCAAATATGTAGCCTAAAACACCGGTAGGTTATGTTTTTAATGGTTTTGACGTACATTAGAGTCATAAGTTATGAAGTAAACATAATTGTGCTGCTTGTTAATCGATCCTTCTAGCTATGGAAATGATGCTCATTGGATTGTCATGTAAAATATGTGTTTTCCGCCTATTTTACGGCTGAATAGTTAGACTACCATAAACGAGGACCTAAAATCACTAAAATAATATAAAACAGGATCTCAAAGTCGATCAGATTCTAAAACAAACATGGTAAAGGTGATATTCTGTTAAACATATATGACAATAGTGATGCTAAATAAACAAGAATTCTAGCATATGCGTTGTGTTAGAAACTTCAGCTTCGTTCTCTGTCAGGTTTTGCATAGATACAATGGTGAAGATCACAGTCGAAGGATCACGGTAAAGCATGTTTCCGAATACTCAATGTAGCCACGTCCAGTCGCTTGATGAACCTAGATTTTTTGCAACTTTTTAAAATACACGCCAATACAAACAACAGCCTATAACTGCGGTGACACTCTTCTGTTACACCGATAAATATTTAATTCTGAATAGCAACACTATTATATATATGGATGAACTTTCAGACATGGCCGCTTGTTACATTTGTATGCTGTGTAAAAATTATAGTATTAAAATATATTTACATTGTTGATATGATAAAATATTATAGTATATTTACAGTATGTACAGCTGAACTTTTGATTTTTGCGAAGAATTCATGAAAATAACACTACAAATAAAACCAAAAATTCTCTTAATTATATAGGTTTTTAACCAGCAGTTTTACATCGTTGATGATAGTTACAAAATCTTTGCATCGTGCCATTGTATTCTGTTTTGTGGAAACTCTCATGCAGAAAACGGTTGCAACACAAAATAGACTGCATTTCTCCAAACATTAGTTGGATTTGTTTTTAAGTAATCATGCCGTTCGCGGTCAGTCAATTTTCGATAGCAGCCCATTCTTAGGCTAAAGTCATTCCGGAATTTTATTTTAGTAAAAGACTGTAATTTGGGATATATAGAGTAACCCGGCTTAAATTGCAATTTTCACAGTTCATGTAGTCCAAAAAGCGATGAAGCCGATCACAATTGTTCATAGATATAATCTCATTTAGTCTTTTAACCACATAATAACTAGGTTAACCCATACACTAATCCTAGAACAGTATAGATTTTGTTATAAAACATAACTTGATTTATTGGTTATCGCTTGCCTTGACCCGTATGTTTTGGCTTTATACAGCGGCTACTCATGAAAAACTCAAGCGACACGGTCGAATCAACAGTCGTACAAAGCGTCTTCTGTATGATTTTAAAAGCAATCCATCATAAGGCTTGAAAACTACATGTATTATGGTATCTAACCAAATTAATGCGAAATGTGTTAAAAATGCGTACAAAAAATGAAAAATTCATTTTGCCAAATTGGCAACTATGAAATATAATCTTAAATACTGTAAATCTGTGCATTGTGTTAACGATCATAAACTAGACGATTTTGTGATCATACACTCTGCGTTTTCAAAACGAAAATGTTCGAATATGGGTTTAGGCTATTACAATTGCTGTTTGTTCCTCTCAAAAAAAGATGGTAGGCGGCGCTCCTTAAGTTTACTAATGCCGTACTTTCTGTAAACAAAGCTAATAATGTATATATTTTTATTATTAACATGGGTACAAGATTTGACGCTATTACTATTCAGCCTTTTGTTTATAGTTAATATTTGTACGCATATACCAGCCATCGACTTATCTATATCCTTGAGGTTTGAGAATGACCGACAATGTTTGGTGACAGAAGCAAAATACTACATTCATTACACTTAAAATATTAACATGTTAACGAATAGCTAATTATGACAAACTATGCACATCATGTACGGAGATAATAATTAAGAACATGATCTACAAACTACAAATTTTGTACTGGTTGAATAAAATCATTAAATTTTGGGCAGGTGAAGTTTGAATTGATTCCGATTACTGATCAACATAATCCAAAGGGGCATGCACTGAGCCGCAATAAAAGGAACATGTGAGCGTGAGGGTTCGAGATATAGTAGTCTTCGATTTATGTTGAAGTTATGTTCAAGTGTTAATAATCCCTGATGTTAATAATATCGTATGCCGAGAATTGGATAAGCAGAATCTCACATTGTGCTCCTCAACGTTACGTTGGCTGTAATTTCCATCACAGTTACTCCAGCCCATCGGATATTGTCAGTAACTTATTATATTAAAATAATTACAAATAATCATTTCGATGAAATCTTAACGGCCGTTTCTTATTATGTTCAAGGGCCATAGTTAGCTCTTTTAGGCATAGTGTCTCACACATGATACAACGTGGTACACATGTCGTGTTTGTCGCGTGGAGTGCGTTTACTGCTGCGTTCTTATTCGATCGCTTTGTGAGGTTTTTAAGGAACCGAATAACAGCTGATAGATAACATAATTGCTGCGTACAAGACGCGCAACTAAACGACCCAGGTTCAATACGCCGCCACGTCAAAAGTTTCTTAAACATTGCACTTCATACGGCAAAGGATTAATATAAAATTAGTTCCGATTATGCGGTATACCATTGGACCAATATCAGTACTGAAGTCTTTCAGAGATGTTTTCATCAACAAATGTGTAATTATATACAGCATTCACGCCGCTAGCCGTTATAGCTGGCCGAAACGGGTGAGGGAGGGTTAGCCGGGCCTCCAAGATAGATAGATTTTTACCAAAGCATAGACGATTTTCGTTCCATTTGGGGCCAGGAAAACGAAATTTTGGTGCTTGCCTTAACACTCAATCACTGTGCTCACTGGAAATACTTTTTTTAAAAGTCGAAAACAAAATTTTACCTTTCACGCCTTTTGATTATGCGATATGTTGGGAGCTCGCTTCGTTAGCACCAAAAGAATTTTTAAGCCAGCCCAAAAGGCAACCACTCGGCCTTCCATTTACATATGCTTTGGTTTGATGAGCATTGACCAAGAGTTAAATTGTGCCACAATAATCTGAAATCTGTCATAAATTAACCAGACGTGCCTTATGTGAAATGGCTTATAAGCGATAAATTGCTAAACTTTATTTTTTTCTAACTGTGAACGAATCGAGTTGATTTTACACAGCTCGTCAATACAGTTCGAACATCAATTACTAATTTAGTGGATAAAATTTTTTCGAAATGTTTACCAACACGATTAAAACATATTTTTGTCATAAATATGAGTCAGGTAGATATTCTGATAACCGCTTCGATTGGCTGAGTCGATTGTAACCAAATATACCACGGCATTTTAAAAATCGGCGATTTGCGGCAAGCGTTTTCTGAAGAAAGAGATCCTACTCTGTGAATGCTTAGATAATTCTAACCATAGCATAAGAATGCCCTAAATTCAGAAAAAACCAACACCGTGTGCAAAAAATGAAGATTGAGTGATTTTACTCCGTTTATTATTTTTCGGTGAAGAGATTGTAAAAAAAAAGAATCACTCTGATGAATTAAATCTCACGAGAAAAACTTAAGATGTAGAAGTGATATGTAAACTGGGTACAGAAACGTTATTTATACAACGTATCGTATTTAAAATGTGTTCCTTATATCATTATTTTGTTGTTTCGACATCGCGGTTCATTGTTGGTTTGAGCAACGCTACTGTGAGCTGTTTGTTCAGAATCCAACTAGTGTTTGTGTCTTAATTCTTAAATCTGCAATTTTTCAGTGAACTTGTAACATACCGAGTATATTAAACTTGTGCCGTCAGTCAAATTGAAGAGTTCTTTTTTCGTAAAAAACATCAAGATCACTTACTCGCTATTCTGTGCAAGACATAAAACTCAATAATCCAGCAACGATAATGTTTTCGAAAAGTCGCATCGGTATTTTTTTCTTCTTCTAACCATGCCATTTTTGTAATAAAGGACCATTGGGTTCAACGACGCGAATGATTTGGTATATATAGCAGTGTTTGTAGCATGTCGTTGGAGGGTATAAGCCATATCATCGCTCATAGAACTAGTAGTACCAGTATGATAATAATAATAATAATACAAATGAAAGCTTTATATATATGAGAACCAGCATGGCTTTGATCATTTCCTATTACACAGATCGATGATAAACGCTATCATTGCAGCTGCGGTTTAAGTCAAGCTGAGGTCCGCGCCGTTATGTTTCTGAAGAAAACATATTAGTAAGTGCGGGTGTGGCCGGTGGCTGTCCCCTTCCCGTTATTCTTACGCCCAGTGTATGGCTCATATATAAAGACCTTGGCTTAGGCTACGGTTTAGTATATATAACATATGGGATAGCATGACCTGCATCTAGCATACACCCCTCAGCATTACATTGACCAAGCAGCAGCGCCTATTATTGTATAGTTATTGTTACGGGATAAGTGAGCGTGAGGAGTTGTTTTGCTAATATTGTATTTTAGCTGCTAGTTATCAATATCAGCTGTCATGTCAATTTGCTCTGGTATGAGAGGTAGAATTAGGCATTTTTTGAGCACAATATTCTATTTAGTTGCCGTAAGGTCATTTATTATTGTCGCGAAGCTAATTGTGACATTTTTAGGTCTCATATATCCACGTGTTTCAAAAGTAACTGCGTCACGTTTTGTGTGTTACACTTCATATTAAAGAACAGTGTTCGAATTTTCATTTTCAGCTTTACATGAGCGATAATTTTGTCACTGTCATAATGTGGGAACAATTTGTGTGGTGTTTCTGCTGTGCAGTGAGATACTGAAAATCATTCACATAGTATGCATATAAAGCGCCTAGGTTCTCGAATTCCCAACTACGGTGAAAATTATCGGACCCTAATAAATGATAAAGGTGAAACAAAATAGAAAATCAAAAGCAGTCTGAAACAGACTCTTCATGGGGAGCTATGTAATGAACTGGCATTATACTAATCGCAACATGATTATAATTCAGAAACGAGCAGAAACAGTTTGGACGGTCGGCGTCGCAAACTTCAGCTTAGCCATAGCCAAAGGTAGTGAAAGGCATAACTAGGTGACCAACTCTTTATAGCAAAATAGCATAATGGCTTATGCTTCTTTTCTATAAAGCTGTGGATTTGGTACAAAAATTGCATATTTTTCTAAAATTTAGTGCACTAAGGGTCAAACGGTAATTGGGAACAAAAAAGCATTATGTAATGGAAGTATATATATGCAGTATAATGTATGAAGACATTAAGTACCCAATCCACACCATCCCTTTATTTCGTGTAAGTAAGTTTATATACAGCTTAGTAATTTTCATGTGGAATCGTTTTCTTTTGGGCTAAGCCCATAGGTTAGCCCAAGTTATAGGCCCTGTTTTTAGTATTTGCTATAAATAGGTAACACATTAAGTTGCTATATTTTATATGTTTCTGTTTACGAAAAACGACACTCGAACATTCTTCACGACTTTCACCTGAAGCATAGTTTCCTACAGTCATGCTTGTTCGAAACTGTGTTTCGACAGAAAATTGCGTAGATTTTCACTTGAATGACCAATCAGGTCTTCTCGTTTTATCGATATATGTTCTTTTTGAGGCTATCCATGTAGGCATGAGTCACATCGAATATCGTCAAGACTGTTTGGACATTTTATATCATTTTATGACTGCACCTATACCAATTCTTCGTCTTCACCACTGCTAGCAGAGAAAGATACGCATATAACTAAATGCATTTAACATCGAATTGTAGGTTTCCACATAATGTTGTAGGCAGCAAAGGTTTTATCGTCCAAAAAGTGTTGATATAATATTCATAGATTACTACATCAAACAAGGGTAGACATTTATAGCCGCCCTATCATACTTGATGGTACCCCAATATTTGCCGTTGAAGGTACAGTGTGTTTTGTTGTTGAAAAGGAGCTTCTAAAGAGTCACTAAGTTCCTCGAAAAACCGGTTGAAACGGTTTATTGCAAGGCACGACGCCGCATTCGCTTGATTTGCTAAAATTTGGCATGTTCAAACAACATTAATGTAAAAATGGTATGTACGATATTTGCCCATACATTGTCTCGACATGTCCATACAATGTATCGACATTATTTGTCATTTCCATATTGTTAAGATGCGAAAGACTTCTGGTACATCAGTGTAAACGGCTATGCTTGAGAGCCTCTAGTTTACTTGCCAATACATTGTCTCGACATTATCTGACTTTTCCAAATTATTAACTTGAAAATGACTTCGGTACGTCAGACTAAAGTATCAATGGCCATGCTTGAGAGCTTGTTGTATCTGTGTCGCATCTTTTGAATACCCAATTAATGTTCCCTCTCGAATACCACACAACTATGTCTCCCTGCTTCCCCTCAAACTAGAGGGTGCGAAATTGTCCAACATGGAAATTCGAAGAGGTCACCTTAACATTGTCTGTGTTTGATGTGCACGTTAAGCATGGCAGTGAACTATGTTCCTGTAAACTAATATTGATCAAACACAGAATAATTAAGCAGGCTGACACAACGTTAACTAAATTCAACAATATAGACCTAGGATTACTCAGCATCGCATAAATGGTTCTGAACTGCGGAAAATGTGTTGGACTTCAAACTGCGCGGTTTGTTGATAGCTTCACGAAAAGTCGTCCACATTCTTGCTCGTTTTTGAGATCATTCACGAAAATTAAGAATATCTGTTTCGCGTACCATCACAATTATATCAAACTCCAATGATGAACAAATAAAGAGTAGGATTAGACCCGTATTACGTTGGGTGATCTGAACTAGCATGTACATATACGGCAATTTCAGTTGGATCTGAGTTTGGTTGCATAAAACATTTATAAATGAATCCATGCATACGACGGGTAATCTGGAACCAGTTATTGTAGTTTGAGCCATCAAACCTGAACTAGCTTTTCAATAGCTCCTAATAAATTTAATCTTTGACCAGTAAACACTCTAGACTATTAATAGATGCAAGCAAACATGATGCGTTATTGATTTGATCAGCAGAATCAGAATAAACGCTATTTATTGACTCTAATTTGCAAAACCACATCACTAAGCAAAAACGAAGCAAATCACCTGCTTGCTACAATAATATAATCAACAACTACCCATTTACATACCAATAATATCAGTCAGTGCAGAACAGTAAGCTTGTGGATACAACATCAATAAATATCTTTTGGCGAGAGATTACAATAGTCGTTGTGTTCATTCGTAAAATAAATTATGTTGATTCGTCGAAATCTTTTGTTCGAAATTATGTTAATTACCTGTGGGACCGTGTGCATTTGTGTGAGTTGGCTCCAGCCAAACATTCTAAAATCCGTTGGGTAATATTTATTCAGCACCAATAATAAATAATTTGCATCCTGTATTGATATACACACAATATGGGTGCGTTACATTATTGAACATATGGTAAATACAAGTTTAACAGTTTAAATATGATGTCTCTGAATAGTTAGCCTGAATTTATTAAAGCGTGTTCACACGCTCAAACTTTTTGCTCAAATTTTGATCAAAATTTGAGCTCAGATTTTGATCAAATTTTGATCAAAATTTGAAAGCATCTTTTTTGCATTTTATCCAGTTTGATGGTGTGAACGCTGTTCAAACTTTTCATGAATATTCCTGTAGCCAATCATGGACGAGATGTATTGCCCGAAAAAGTTTGAGCTCAAATATTAATCTCAAATTTTAAGATATCGCAATTTTTATTTAAAAATCACCATCAAATTTTGATCAAAATTTGAGCAAAAAGTTTGAGCACACCTTTACCTAACAAGCGGATCTGGCTTGTTGAGGTCAAAACCTGTAGTTCAAAATTTTAAACGTAACCTGTTCAAATTCGAAACAAATTCGAAAAAATGTTTATTTTAAATTTTTTTTGCCTTTTAACCGATGACCGTTTGAATGAACACCGTTAACTGCTTGAAACGTTCTTGTGGAAACCACCTTAAGGTGGTTTCACTAAAAATATTATTTAACTATATCTGACATGAAATTGCAAACCTTGTTACCAAAAAGAATTGTAATTTGCTTCAGTGTTTTCAACCTAAAGTTTTCTAAAAATTTAAGCCAACTACCTTCTTCAATTCTTATCAGAATTGAATCTGGCTTCATTTCCTGACGGGAAAAATTTGACAAAGGGTGTGGAAGCGAAATCTAAATAAAAATTCCGTGAATTTTCTTTAGTAAAAATTTCAATAATTTTCTTCGAATGTTTTCAAGGAGGCATGTAGCGACTAATTATGCTGCACTCTTCAGTGGCGCACCACGCGGGGGCATGGAATTGAGACGTGTGTCCGGAACTCCCCTCCAGGTTCCGCACAATACACTATAATGGACCACCAGTTTTCATACGCTTGGATCTCCATATTAGTAACACTTTGCCTAGTTATTTGAGTATTTTTGCTAATTTTCCATATTTTTTGCTAAAATCCCTAATTTTTGTCAATTTGTGGAAATTTTTGCTTAATTTTTCTAAATTTTGCCAATTTGCCAAAATTTAACCCTCGGTACGCCTGGAGGGGGAGGCTGAGGTGGGGTTAATTTTGTTTGGGGACATCTAACTCTCAGGCGGTAATCATATTACCCCATGTGTACAACTGTTTCATATCCACGCTGTCGGTGATTTGCCCTGATAGAAAACGTGTAGCTAAGCTTGTAACTCGCACAGCTGGAGTCCGACCAACAGCTAGGATGGTATGCCGCTGGTACTGTTTGTGCAGTGTTTACGTCAACGACTACTAATTAAATGCTGATTTGATTTATCATTTTAAAATATATTTTTATGCAACCAATGCCATTTCAATATAATGAATTTTGTTGAATTATAGATGAATTTGTTGCAAATATGATTATTTTTAATCAACGGAGCATAATTATGCATATAAATTAGATACATACATCATGTGTCCAATTGAAGCAAGGGGCTCACAATTTCTTGTACAAGTGTTTTAATTGTGCAGTTTTCTTTTTATGTTGCAATTCAGGCAAAGTATATGGTTAATGCGCAAACAGAAATAATTTTAAATCAGAGTACGCAAACAGCAATAACAAGGGTCGATGGTGTTCTAATTTTCTGAAGGGTGTTACAACTTAACTTCGTTTGTTAAAGACACGGTGTGGTAGGCTACAGTCTGTTTAGTCTCTAGCCTCTATGTGTTTATACTTCTAGCATGGCCCCCATCTCAGACTTCTGTTGCTGCCAGATACCCCGAAATATTGTCATTATCGCCGAAATGTTATCCAACACAATAACTGTTGTTTCATATTGGCTGTCCAAAACACCTCGGTCAGATCAATTAAGTTAAGTCTAAGAATAAGAGTAAGGTCTACTCTAGGTATTCAAGAGCTTCCGTGATGTGTGAGCGTGGGGGCCCAAGAACATGATGGCGCAGGCCACAGTGATTGTCAACAATGTGGGCTATGTTCTTTGTCGCAGTAAGGTTAGAATCGATAGCGACATACCGCAGCCGTTATAGGAACCACTAAAGCTTATCATCACATTCAGTAAAGCCGGATATCGTCGATTCATGGTAATAGGAACTGTGAACAAAAGCGATATTTAAAGGTTATTATTACAAAAGTTTAGCATAATCAACTTTTGCAATTTGCTATATATGATTTTAGGTAGGCTTTTGTGTATAAGGTGTTCCAGAAGTAATGAAGACATTTTGGCGGCTTATAGCATCTGAACCGCAAATGATACAACCACAAAATTTCTATTCCAAGTAATACTGACATTAACTAAGAAAATTACAAGGGACTCTGGCATTACAGAAGCAGCTGGGCTCCTACAACCTCGACTATTTCTTCATGACGAAATCGCACAGGTCGACACTTTTCGCAACAGTATCGGTCAGACCAAGTTCTTCTATCGATGAAGTACTTCAATTGTTTCACAGGTGCTGCGCAACGTTCCGTAAAGTTTCTTCGTCAGGGCACCCAAAGGAAGGAAGTCCGGAGGAGTCAAATTGGAGAAACGGGTAGGCCACTCAGCAGATCCATGACGACAGGTCACAATTCACAAATACCTGGCACCAGTAACAGTTTCGTCGAAAAAGAAATGTCCAATGAAACCTTCAGCGCGCATGTCTATCCATACAGTCACTCAAGAAGTGTGGGGCTGGTGTTCAATTGTTTCAAGAGGACTCTCCTTGACCCACTAAACGCAATTGTGTCGATTTACATGGCGAGTTACCTTGAGCGAGCTTTCATTGGACCAGATAACTCGATCACCCAATTCCGGATTATCGTCATGTTTCGACAACCATTCTCCAACAAACTCCAGCGGCGGTCAAAATTATCTTCGTTTAGTTGATGTATTAATTAAGGACAGAATGGTTTCAGTTCTAGCCCCTTGATATCTCGATGAGCAGTCATCCATGATAGCCTAGCTTCCACGACATTGGCTTGCGCTGCGATTTGAAATATTTGTCTGAGACAAGAGCAATATTGTGATCCCCAGTTGCTCTACGTAGTGTGACCAGGCTTAGATAAGTCCAACAATCATCTAGTAGCATCGAAGTTTCGATTAAGAGGACGAATGCATTTGTTGCTCGGGGCTGGAAAAGACGAATAGTGGCACCATGAACGAATAATTTCAGGTAATTGTTGTTTTGGGCACAGTTTAGTACTGTAACTGTGTCGCTAAGATAAAGGCGCGAGATAGCTATACTATTAGCAATATTAAGTAATGCTTGTCTACAACAAATAATAAATCATAAAATTATCTCAATTTAAATATAGTTATGCATTATTAATTTAAAATGCTTTCATGGCATGCGTATAGGGTTGTATTATCATAAA
Organism: Trileptium ribeirensis; assembly: GCA_030248225.1. Taxonomy (NCBI): domain Eukaryota; kingdom Metazoa; phylum Nematoda; class Enoplea; order Enoplida; family Thoracostomopsidae; genus Trileptium; species Trileptium ribeirensis. The sequence goes on along the minus strand of JASANE010024181.1, from coordinate 1,233 downwards.
TTTCATTGCCAGAGCTTGGTGAGTTTAGAATATGTACAATGTTAAGCATAAATCACAAATGCTATACAATTTATATATAACATTTATATATAATTTTCATTATATCTTATTTTTTCTGTCAACTTTAAGCTTTATTTGAAAGTTGCTAAACTATCAAAAATCAACATAATTTTTAGCCTAACACGTTTAGTTTGGCATGAGGAAAAGCAAGACCCGACATGGGTGGCTGAAACTGAATCACAAAATTGATATATAAATCCGTTTTTGTTGCTTTCAGGCATACCATATGCTTCCGTCCCCATGTTTGAGTTTTGAAAACAAACACTTTAAAAATTTGTTGCTGTTCCGAAGAATCGTTTGTATGTTATTTATACTTTAGCAATTTTTTACTTGTAAAATCTTTACTATGTTGTGTATAATACTTTATGCTGATATATTTTTTTTGATAGGCCTACGCAATACTGGATAATTTCTTCCGGAAAGTGTCTCACAACACCAGTGGTTCCGATATTAATATAATGGCTGTCGTGTTTATCACGATTCTAGATAAAACTCGAAGTGCAGTCGAACATATTATTAGCATGAGTTTAGTATGAACCCGGAAAAATGTGCATAACTTATGCTTCACTACGCCAAATTAAACTTTTTGATGGCCGATATTTATGTAACTTTTTGATTTCTTTGTTGACGATAAAAACATAAATCAAGACAAACAAACATTTATGTTTATCCAAAATCAAGACAATTTCGTTCAAAATATTTATTAAAGTTTTCTTTTCCCCCTGCAATTTTGGGCTGTATCCGAAGTTTTATCAGAAATGCCTGACTAGTTTGAAATGGGCATAAATGTTGAGGAAGGCAGATCAGAGCTGTATACTAAGTGTCTATTGTACGGGTTACGTCTGCATATCTCGATCACCAGGAAAGCACTGATTTTCAGTTTAGGTGATTTCGAGTCATGACGAATTACATTTTATACCATGTCAGTCATCTAGATCTTATTTTGGATAGCTTTTAAAGCACAGATATTGAAGCCTGCGCTTCAACAGCTGAGAATTATTATGTACACAACTTCTAAAATATATTTTATATACTTTGTAATTGGGTTAAAAGATTATTTAAGTATAACTTAAAAATATTCTGTATAGGCCTTTGGTACTTTCCGAAGCCGCAGATATACGAATCAGTAATGACAATTATGCCAGGAATTATTTTCTGATTGACCAATAATAT